>JANIJU010000003.1:7561001-7591060 GCA_025504685.1 Leucosticte australis | reverse complement strand
ATCATTGAGTTCAATTGTCTTCTTCTGTTTGCTCACTGTGGTCTAGAGAGAAATGAAAGGAAGCCTTATCCTTCCATTACAAAATCAGCAAAAATATGACATGAAACAAACTGTTTATCAGACTGCAAGCTATCTTGCAGGAAAGAGGGGAATCTTTCCGTAATGGCTAATTTGCATATGAATAACTCCAAAATTTAATTTCTCAATCATATTAATGGGAGACTAGCAGAAAAAGTGAAGTGTTTAGGGGCTATCTTTCTTACATAGAATTTGTTTTTGTGAGCTATGAATACTTCTCTTCATCCTTACTCTTGCTTTGTCCATGATTGTTCATTCACAGGAACTTTTGCCTTTAAAAGACTGCCATCAACACAGGGGGCTAAGATCCTTTAAGAGTTAAGAGTCAGCTCTTTAACACACACAGTGCCTGTCCATATATGAGTTCTAAAGTAGGTGCTAACATGCCTGTGCATGGGACATATTTATGCTCAAATAGAAGGTTCACATGACACTTTCTTTCTTTTGTTTCACACTCTTTCTTGTGCCTGAATATAGGTAATTGTGGACAGTGTTGTTTGCTCTCACTTGGTTCATTTATTTTCCCATCAGACATTTCTCTCCTATAAGGGCAATACATCTCAAATATTGCTCAAATTTTGCCAGTCTCCTTCTTGCTGTCACCAGTGTATTCCTTAGTCAAAAGCTGAGGGTACTACATATTATAAGGAGCTGTATTCAGAATGAATGTAGAATCCAAAACAGTGGGGTCACCAACATGCAAGAAGGCCATAGGCAAGGCCTCACTAGTTTGTGACATTTGGCAAGATTTGAGGATGAAGGCACTGTTTTGCTTGCTGCAGCAGGGTTTGTGCTGTATGAGCCATGCTGTATTTTCAAAGCTTTTTAGCACTATAAGAGATGGTACTTATAAAGAATGTGAAAAAGTAAGGGATATTTCTGTTCTGTTAGTGAGAGGAAGGAGGCCAGGTGCAATACTATGTTTAATAACTTAGAAGCTCGTCAGAGTGTGTCAAATTGCTCTTCATGTCCAGAGCCATCTTGGATTGGGTGTACTGATCATTTGTAATTGTCAAGCTATTATTTAGTCATAATCTTATGCTCCACATAGAACTAGAGGCAATCTGAGAAAAAACTAAAATAAGAAAACAAACCCTCTCATTGCTGCTATCTGTTCTAGCCTTCTTCCTTTAAAAAAATCCTCAGTACTAATAATTTTTCTTGTGAGAGATGGCTGCTTCTATTCAGCTTCTGTTGAGGACAACCTTGACAAACCATTTTGGTTAATACTTCTGCCAATACTCTCTGCGTTGCCTGCTGGTGATGTGTAAAAGCAGCTGTGGTCTCTTCCTCTTGCATGGCCAGTTTATAGCACTGTGTTGCTGCAGCACGTGTCCAACCCCTGGTGATCTATATATAGTCTCTCATGGAATGTTCTAGAAGCCTTCTGGACAATCATGGGCTGTTGATCTGCATGGCCACTCCCAACTGGTCCCAGAGCCCTTTGCAAGTCCTTTGTTCTTCACCAAAGGCTGCCTGGGTATCATCAGTTGATATCATCAACCTCTTATTTCTTGAGGCCCAGGGCTTTTCCTGTGGTGTGGCCATGTGGCCACTCTCTAGCCTGTCCATTCCATGACATGCTCCCACACTGTGTAGGTATCATCTTTGTTGCTTCTCTTTGAGGAGTGTTCCACAAGCTGGATTTTCAACAGTCAAATCACCTCCTAATACTCAGTTCTGGTTATTGAGTCATTATCCTGCCCTATTTTTCATGCAACATTAAACTGACTGACTTGGTTTATGTAGTGCTTCCAGATTTTCTACTTTTGTTTGCAGAGCACTATATTCATCAAGTCACTGTTTTTCTCTCAGCATAACAAAAGTAATAATTCAGTCCTTTGGACCTCCTACTAAGTTCACAGGGAACTATTCCAAATTTTCAGAGACCTCTTTTCATTGCTTTATTTTATAGGGGACTTTCCATAATAAGGACTTATCTAAATCTCAGTTTTCAGTGGGGGAATATGTGGAAAACAGCACTGACTTCAAGGGAACTGTACCATTACTTGAATGGAAAGAAGGAGAGCAGAGGGATCAGGTGGTTCAAGAATAGTCTGATAGCAAACGTGGTGATAGAGGGGCTGGGGGAGGACACGTCATCTATTAAAGTTCATGTTAATTCTTTCAAAATTATAGTGAGATCTTACAGTGAGATCTTTCAGAATCTCAGGGTGATCTTTTGCCTTCGTTTCTCATTGGAGTCTTTATGCTTCTTTTACTGCTCCCTTCCTTTTCCCCTCTTTTTCTTGCACTTGGCTCTTCTGCATTTTTGTGTCCCAGATGGCCTACTCTTCTCCCCAAAAAACCTTTTGGCTGCCAAGTTCACATCTTTCAAATTCCTCCCTAAAACCTATTTCATCAGGGAATTTTCACTTTTTATCCAAGCCAGATGCCTTTCCTGCTCTGAATATTTTTTCCATATCTTTTCTTGTCTGTCTTAAGGCCAGCATATCTGGTAGTCAAGGATTATCAGTAATTTTCTTTCTTGAAACAGAATGAGAATTCCTTACAAATTCACTCTTTTGACTGAAATAGCCTAAGGGTGTTTCTATCCTGCTTTTGCCATTAAAAAGCTTCCTCTCTCTTAAAAAAAATTAGTGTGTTGGAGGCAGGGAAGGGGGCAGGGATCACCCCACTGTTGCCAAGAAAATGGTTCTAAGGAGTCCAGGTTTCTAGAGTTTGCTTTTCTGTGCTGTATAAAATTGCTTGAAACAAATAACCTTCCAACAAAACTGCAAAATCATGTCCTTAGTCATACTTCCGTGAATATTAGAGGTGTGCCTTTATTAGTGTTAAGGGATTTGAAAAAGGGTTCACTAGGAAAATGAGTAGTCTCACTTAAATCTGCTGGAAGGTCACTCTACATTATTTACCAGCCATTTCCTTCAAGAACTATTGGAAAAATACCATGGTTTCAAGAATAAAATAAAAATTTAATAACTGCTGCCGACACTAGCAGTTAGTTTTCAGGGGCCTTGAAAGGACATGCTCATTTCTCTCCTTAGATTTCATCCTCTGTGAAACACTGACTACAACTTCACTAACATTATAAGCAATATTTACATAGAGATCAACTAGTGCTCTTCTCATGTTTCATTCCATTATATTTCAATGGTGCTGCTTTGGCACATAATGGGAGTAACATGATAATGATTCAGTCCCAGAAAGAAAGGGCCTCCTTAATCACCTCTGTAATATTTGCAGAGTTTAAGTCCTCGTTTATTCCTGTTCAGATCACAAGTCATCATACCTATGTACAGATGTAATTCAAAGCCATAGCAAAGACATTTCACCATCAGATGGAGACATCAATGGAGACTCTAACACTATGAACATAGTTACAAACACACCTAATTTTGAAAGGACATTTCTTTTATTAACAGAGTGATTAGTTCTAATGGTGAGTGAATTTCTGAGAGAAATCCACCCCCGACCTTTGAGTCAGTAAACTGGCAGTTGAGGAACAAATGGGACCATACTCTTTTTCTGGCTTGGGCATCATCCTACATTGTGAACAAATGTGCTTATGTAAGTCAAAATGGACTGTGAAATCTATTGAGCCTTTGTTTGCCTCCTTCAAACATATTTTAACTCTTTAAGGGAATGACACACACACTGAATTCCTTAAGCTTACTAGATGCCGGAGGGTGTATCTATTTACATAGGCATCTCTTGGGAACAACTTCAGTGTGTCATCAGATCAATGCAAATCTCTATTTGACTGGGATGAAAACTTTGGGTGTTAAACCTTGACTGAATGACAGTCTTTTCCTCTCTCCCTTTCTCCCTCTCTCTTTCCCCTGTACAGAATATACACATAAAAGCACTTCTCTGACTCAAGGCATGTGAAATATTGTAACTTCAAGTCGCTCATAGAAGTCACATTTTGATCACATTGAAAAAATAAAGTTGACAGAAAGAGATCATTGCCAGCTTTCTCTTACCCAACAAGACTATCAAATGGGAGCTAAAATACATATTTACAATATTGTTTGGAACATTATTGAAATATTTTATACATTTTAAGGAGAAAAAATTATATGCCTACATGGGTCCAGTTGGTCCTTCTCCTATAGACCTGTATTATGCTGTGTTTTACCTTTCCTTGCATTATACTCCAATGTCATTCTTTGCTTGGGCTCGCAGTCACAGGCACCATGGTGGGACTGGATTTGCAGCCCTGTGCTGCCAAAGGACACTCTGACTAGCCCTAGTCTGCTTCTAAGACCTGAATGGTTACAGTGGCTGGACCATACCAGAAACCATGTATGAGCCTGCTGGCTTAATGTCACCAAAAAAGAACCCCGTTTTGCTCCCTTATATCCTTCTTCCAGGGAAAGAAGTTGAGTCAGGCAGATCAGGAATATAATTTCAGAATCACCCTCCTGATCCAAGAGAAAATGCAGAGGTTGGCTTAATGTAAGTTGACTTATTTATCCCTCTTTGACATTTCTAATCTTAAATGCAAAAGCAGAATTTGGATGGTAGAGATTTTTGAAGACCCACCAACTCTATAAATGGCTTTTCATTTCTTTTAAAATATGGAATCCTTCACTGTGTCTGTGTTTTCACTAATACTATGCTCATCGCCACTTTTAAAGACTATGAGATAATTTTGCCATTCTTTTCTTATCTGCAACTTATTTCTTAAGATTTTTTTTTATTTATTTGTGTTTCGGTTTGAAGCAATATCCTGTCCCTCAGGTGGGACAACTTCTTCCTTCCCCCTCCCCCTTGCCCTCTTCCTAACTGTTGTCTGTCAAATTGCACGTTCCAGTAAGTGTATCGAGTGATTGGCAGAAGTTCAAAAGATGCTTCTCAGACCTGGGGTCATTGGCCTGTCCAGGTGCCATTGTCCCCTGAGACCCTCCCCCTCCCATCTGGTTGGTGGCTCACCTATCCTCTCCCTCCCGCCTCCCTGTGGGCTTAAAAGGCACTGAAACCACACGGTCGTTAGTCTCTTGGAGCTGTTGCAAAGATTCCGAGCTCTGTGACCCTGGAATAAACTCTGGACTTAACTCTCCATCAGAATCCGCTCTCTTTCTCTTCACCATTGCCTGAACCTTTTCTACTAGAGGTAAACTGAGTTTCTACTTTGCCTGGACTCATTCCGAGTGCCTAACTGCAACTTCCAGCCAGCCAGAGGTGTCCCTGAGCTGAAACACCACAGCTGCTACCTTTGGTCCAGAACACTAGGGCCGGACGAGCGCAGGCACGTTCCACCCGGCAATATTGGGATTTTATTCCAATATATTTGTAATTTATTTTTATTTCTGTTCTTTCTTCTCTCTACTATCCTCTGCAGAAAAATCTCTGATAATTATTTCACAGTACACTATTACTTTTGATTAATTCTTCCTTCTTTTCTGTTATTAGTCTTTTACTTGGTTCTTATATGGGACCAGAATTCAGTTTGAAAAATATATCTTATGAAGTTACTTTAGAGGAATAAATATGAAATTTGGAATGTATACCTTCCAAAAATAGATAATGTAGAGGCTGTGGAGAGAAATACCACAAATTTTATGCCCAGTTCTTCATGGAAAAAGGCATTCTAAGAAGAGTCATAGGGTGAAAATCTCATCTGTATTTTAATTATCTTATTAAAAAGAAAAATAATTAAAAAGTGATCAGTGTATCCAAATGAAGAGAACCCTTTTTCCTTTTAAATTCTCCATACTTGCTGCTTAAAAATTTTTGTTGTGCCATGTTCTTATTAATGTTCTTATTAACTACGTACAAGGTTGTTTGTAAGGCTGAGCCTGTGCACCAAGGAGTTGACTTGTGGCTCTAGATCCAGTCCTGAGAAAATATGAGCCTGTCAGCAGCAGGCTGTGTTCTGGCTGCCTGTAGGAGACCATCCCAGAGCTTTTCTGGTGGCTGCTGGTGCTGAGAGGCCATGGGTGGGGGGGGCTGGCAGCTGAGCTGCTAGAGAGCTGTGAAATGCCAGAGCTGAGTTTGTCATCAGCTTGGAACACAGGTGTTTAAAGAGAGTCTTTATGAGAATAAGCAGCTGTAAGCAACAGATGAGGAAACAGATGAGGATGATAAAAGACAATGGCTTAGAGGAGGAAAGAAGTGGGAAGAGAACAGGCTGGTTACATGAAGGTATGTGAGTACAGGAAAAATGTAGCAAGCATAAATCACAAAGGAGATTGCCTCCCCTCCCCTCCTCTTCCATCTCTTCTCTGTTTCTTGCCCATATATATGTCTGTTAGGATTTGTTATGCACTTACCACTGCAAAGCCAAGTGCTGGCTCTTTGCAAATAGTTTACTATTCTGTTTTTGTTTACTGTGTTCATGTTTTTCCAGTTATAATACTGGCAAAATATTGGGGTCTCTAGCCTCCATATAGCAAATGTAGTTAATTTTTGATGACCTGAACATGCCACTGGTGCCTCTGATATATTTTGCCCAGTGATAAACTGGTAGAATAGAAAAGACTAATGAAGGGAGTAGTACTAGGTTTTGTGGGTGAATTTTAATATTTTTTTAATATACTGATTACATTCATACAGCATGATGAACAACTTTAATAGTCTAAGAAATTTATCTAGAGAAACATAGAAACATCTGCTAACTACAGTTTAGTGGTTTTGTTAAGGCCACAAAGCAAATGCAAGGAGATCTTGACATCTAACACTTACAAGAGCACATAAATTCAAACTATACTTGCAGAATATACTGAAAAAGGAGCACTACAGAGCACTACAAACCACTACAGAGCACTACAACTGCAAACAGGAGTAGATCTTTCTGGATTTGAATTTTAAAATGAGTTAGCAGTGAGCCAGATATCAAAGATTTCTTTTCATTATTAATAACATTAATTTTTTCTATGCTATTCCTTATGTTGTTAATGTAAGAAGGTACCTCTTATACAGTCAGAAAGCAGAAAAGTTAATGCATCACTTGGACAACAGAACAATTGAGAATTCAGATAGCCTTTTCAGATTCATTTGAAGATGTTAATTTCTGCACTTCAAACAGCATTACGAGTTCTTTTGAGGGATTTTGATGGTGACAGTCTTAACTTCTGTGTATTGATGAAGTCCATATTCTCCCCTAGATAAAAGAGAACCAAGAGTGACATTTATGCTAATGCTTCTTAGATGAGTTTTTTTCTGGATGGGATTTTCAGCGGTAGTGTGCAATTGGCCGGATATATAACAAGTACCCTGGACATATTTGGAAGGCAGCTGTGCAGCTATACTGCTCCTGGAAATCTTTTGAAAAGCTACAACAATGTTCTTCTGAGAAAAATGGCAGAGAAAGTAGTTTTATTTCTGTGAGTGGTGTTTAATTTAGAGTATTTCTAAACCAATTTCTGTACAGCAGATCAAGAGCATGTTAGATTCCACAAGTATGTTCAGCTAGTTATTTGTAAAGCTCTTCTGATGTCAAGAGCTTTCTTCAGAGTCAAAGAATAGGAACTTCATCTCAAGTAAAGGGGGGACAAAATTATTCCATGATGAAAACTGAGACAGTGAATAAGAGTTGAAATCTTTGACATGGTATGAGCATGTTTCACCTTTATGTTTTCAGTGATGAGATGAAGCTTGTTTGTATTCCTAACTATTTGACATCTGATGTAGTCAAACTATTTAGACATAACTGATTGTTCTGTGGAACAAGGATTTGCTACAGCATAATGTTACACAGATCTCACTGCTGTCTTATTAGACAGCTATATAAGCAAACCAGAAATCTGTGCTCAGGACACTTGTGCTGGGTGAAAATGTTTACTGATTCCCTTCATTGTTGGAGAGGAATTTTGTTAGTAAATGATATTTGGTAGTTTAATTCATAATGGCATTATCACTCCAAGAATTATATGGATAATTTTATACAACCACACCCTAATTTTTTCAATATAGGTTTTGCACACATATTTCCACTTCTCCTAAAAATGGTTGTCACATATTTGCAAATTTTCTCATGACAGACATCTCTCTGGTGATAATTTTTTCCTTGTCCTATAGTGGGAATATTTTTATTGTCACTGTGTCACAAGTCACAGTGTGACTTTGAACATGAAAACTTTGTTAGCATGCAAGATTTGTTCTTTCAAAACATTTGTTCTTTCAAAACATGTATTGTTATAGAGAACATTTTTGATAGTCTGTGATTTCCAGCAAATAAATCCAAAAAATATTTCTGAAAAAGACTGTAATTCAGAATTGATTATCTCCCAATTATTGGCACCTGCACCCAACAAAGGCAAAGCTGTATTTGATAAAAATGGCCTAAATTATTAAAGGGTTTCAATTTCCAGTTTTCTAAAGCTCTCAACATTGGCTTGGCTGTTTCCTTTGAAGTCAGTGGGAGCTTTGCCATCAGAAGCAGATTGTGCCCAGTGATGAGCAAGTATGAAAACACTAGCCTTTATCTCTGAAGAAACTACATAAAGAGCTGCTCTGAAGTGCCCCACCTCTACATATCTTTTTTAATCACTTCCATGGTTCATTAGAAGTGTTATGTATTTATCTTAATAAAAAAAGAAGGCTTACATGTACTAATTTTTACTCATTGCTTTAAAAATAGTTTGTTCTTGTACATATGGCATTTTTAACAAAGAATACAAGTAAGACTGGATATGATTCAAGTTGAAACTGGATTAAAACTTAGAAGTTTGAAAAAAAATGATTAGTTTATAATATATGTATGCTACTCTGCTTCTGTTCTGGGATAAACAAAAGTCTGAAGACTACAGAGGGTTATTTTCATCAAAATTTTGACCTGGCTGGCACATACTATAAAAACATTAGTTTCACAAACTTTTAACTGAAAAGTCTTGCTAAAATCAAGGATTTTGGAAAGTCTTGTGTTTTCAAAACCCAGCATTTAAAGGGGATTTCACAAACTACCCACAGATTAATCTTCATGAAAATGAGAGTTTCTCTATATGTGCAAAAAATGTAAACTATAAACCCAATGGTCTGTTATGCTTACCAGTATACTGCAACCATGATATACTGCAAATTAGTCATATTGAAAAAGTGTGCCTCTAAGAAATTTTCTTATTTATTTTGTAGAGAAATTGCTGGTAGATGTTGTCTCTGACAACATGATGCCACTATGAACTCTAGAGTTATATTTGCCAAAATCTCAAACTGGATGTCCTAGTTATGCACATTTTAAGTCAGGGTTTGGAATTTCATTTTGAATTTCCTGTGAATCTACAGCTTTAAAAGTATTTACTTACATTTCTCGTCCATTTCCTGACATCTTAAAACCTCCAAAGGGACATTGAGCAGACAGTGCACTATAGCAATTAACCCTGGAAGAACAGGAAAATTACTTTTGACAGTGTGAAATTTTTTTTTTTTCTCTTCTGAAAAATCAGATGTTTCTGTTGCTTCTAAAAAGCCTATGGTTATAGTCACAAACAACATCTAAGTATATATTTGTAAAAATATATGTAGTTTGACGTTTAGATAAATGAAACATCAAAAACAACAACATAAAAAATAACAAGTGGTTATTATCAGAGTACTAAAACTCAACAAGAGTCTTCAAGCTGAGAGACAGTCATATCTTTCTCTGATCATGGCAATAAAATTTTTAATTTGTACATAAGCTCTCTCACAAAAGGTTATCCACAGATAAGGGTTCTGCAGAAGAGTTTATGTACCCTTCCAATAGAAAAATGCAGGACAGCTTCGCTATATATTTTGGAAGTTTTGTTTGGTTCTATCAGTTAAACCTTATTCTGTATTGTGGTTGAGAACAAAGACACAATAATGAGTAAGAAAGGAATTTCACTGGCAAATTTTTAGGTATGAAGCATTTTGGCAGAAGGTGCATCCCATTTCCTAGCTGAGGAGCTCTTTTTGTCTTACAACCTTGTCAAATCAAATATTCTCTATTTTCATATCTTATATTCTATCCTCCTTGCCAGTCTACTGGTTTCAACAAAAGAGATTCTGTTCATAGCTAAGGATTCCTAGACCACCAGTCATGAAAAAGCAAATCCCAAATATTCCACTTCTATTCTAAACTTTCTTCCATATAAAGAATACCAAGTCTGAAGGCAAGACTGTTAGCTTATTTTTGGAAAGCATATGTTCTTAGATCACAGGACTTGGGCAGGAATTTGTGCTGGTCGCAAGTGCTTCCAGATAAATTGTAAATTGGACACAGGTTTTGCATTCAAGTAAAGGTTGTTCTCCTTCTGATGCATTGAAATAAATGTAGGGAAATGCAGGTTTTTGTCAGTGATTGTCATTAGACCCTGCTATGCCTCCGAGCTTTCCCTCTTTCATTTCATAGCTTTTTCTTTTCCAGTTTCATATAGGTTGCCTCTTGTCTTTTATTGCTGGAAATAGTGGGCCTTTTAGTAGTTCTCCCAGCTTGTATATCCTTTCTTTGTTCAATCACATTTTACCAATCTTTCCCATTACAGAAATGGGAAAGGCTCTGCCCAGACTAATGGCGCTGAACTTCAGATAATTAACTTCTTTACACAATACCAAAACTGATCTCATTAATTCTCTATTGGGTATCCCCATATCCTGAAGTAAAGGGCACTCTCACAGCATTTTCTTTAGTTTCCTGTTCTTTCTAGAATGTAAATTTCCTTTTTTTGACTAAGTTGATCAGAAAATGGTATGATGACTAACAAGAAGTAATTATTTAATAACACATTAAATAGGGAAACATATGGGAAAGATAAACAGAAGAGACAATGATCTACCTCTATAAAGATGACAAAGAATAAATATTAAAAAAAGACCACCCAAAATACTTTGAATATGTCTCACAATTAGTGCCATTGACACCTGCAGATCTAAAGTAAAAATTTGAAAAATCTTTATTTACCATACTGTTCCAGCCTGAAGGGCAGCTGCAAATGTCAATGCTTTGTCAATGTCTTTGGTAAAAACTGCTGCTGCCAAGCCATAGGTGGTATTATTTGCCCTCTTGATAACTTCATCTATGGTTTTAAACTTCATGATTTGTTGAACAGGTCCGAATATCTGTATCAAACACATGAAAAAATATGAAGTGAATTAGAATAACTTACTATTTGAAGTAATTGATGTATTCTAAGTTTACTTCTGTCAGATGGCCTTATTCCTGAATTCATTCAGTCAAGAGTGAATCAAGTTCTAAAAAATACTGTATATTTGCATAAAGGTTTTTGCAATAGGAAGGAAGTCAAGATTACCTATTGTAAATAATTCATAAAACCATAAATGAGCAATGAAAACAAATAAACAATGATCAAAAGGCACCCATCATAAAGGTAGTTAACATGGCATCACAGTGTGCTCCGTATCTCCACTGGTTACCAACAAATTCCTGTTTTCTGAACAAGCCCTGTTTGTACAGTCAAGAAGGACATTCAATTTTCATTCACCTAAATTTACTCTTAGAATTTTATCCCTGCGGGTAGCTGCACAACTGAGAATGTACTCCAAGTGGAACAACTAATTCTGCTTTCCATGTGGGTGTCAGGTAAGAAAATAGTCCTTCAGTTCAGCCTTCCTGCTACCATTGTTCAGAGTTCTCAGCCAGAGGTGCCCATGCCTATCACAGAACACCAAGACTGTGTAGGCTGAGGGGTGCATTACAGAATATAACTAATTCTATTTCCATAGACTGTGAGCTTTCTACTTGACTGAGTTTTTAGTGCTGGTTTCTAGCTAGAGTTCTAAGGATTGATTTCTATAGATCAGAAAACCACTGATCATTCCTCCAAGTGTTCAAGTTGTGAACTTCAAAACTCAGACATTTTTTAAACATTAATAATATTTTAACAGTCTTGGCTACTCGTAGCTTCTTTGTTCATTACACTTATTATGTGAGGAGCAGTTCTTGTACTACTGACCAAAGGGTAACTAACAGAACTGCGAAAAAATTGTAACTCTGTGGTGTTTCCTACTTGACTCATTGTATGGTGGAAACAATCCAAATTCTGTCTCATACAGGTCTATCATGTTTTACAACCCTCTTCCTATCACAATTAATTCCAAATGCTCTGTTGTTCATTTTAACTCAGGCTGTTGGCTCTTGCCAGATGTAAAGTGTGCTTAGGAGACTGCATCAGCTTTCTAATATGAAGTAGTGAAATGGACACCATTTGCAGCCCAATTGCAGCAGTTATTGATTAAGATAAATGTAAAACAAACACAGCAAAGAGGTCATGACTTAACTTTGAGTCTTTATGTAGAGAACTAGCTCAGATGGCAGCTCAGCACTCCCAAATGTCTCTGGTTCCTTCCAGGCAGTCATGGTGCCCTAGCATTGCCATCTTAGTTGGGACAGTAGCAGATCCTTCATTGAAGTGTAGACACATCTGCAAACTGATCTAAGTTTGCTCAAAGGGGCAAAATGAAATGTCACAAACAAAATGTCTCTGGAAGCGCAATCCAGCTAGTTTCTCACATTGCAAAGTAGCTGCCTAGTGCATACAAACACCAAGTAAAGTGGCTCCTTAGGCAGTGTAAAACATTCACAAGTTGTGCCTCCAAGGTTTACAGGTCACTGTGACTTTGATATGTGAGACATGGCCAGTATGGAGCAATCAACAATCCAAACCTCAGCATTTATCTACTGCAGGAGCCTTTGCTGGTAGGGCAGCCTCATACTCCTCTCCCTCCTTGAGCAATCTGGTGAAATGGGCACCAGAAACCACAAAAGCACTTTAAACACCGCCAGGATAAAACAACAGGTTTAATGAGAGGATTTTCATGTAGTCACTTGACCTTCTAAATGAATATTTTGTACAGATATTTAAACAGACAACTTCCAGTGAGAGAAGAGACTGCTGAAGACTTACTTACCTCTTCTTTGGCGATGCGCATCTCATCCGTCACATTAGAAAAAACTGTGGGCTGGATGAAGTAACCCTTGTCTCCCCATGGACCTCCTCCACATTCCAGTTTGGCTCCTTCTTTTTTCCCACTCTCAATTAGCTCCAGGATTTTTTTATACTGCTCCTCATCAATCTAAATGGAAAGATATTTCAGGAATGAAAACAACACACACTGATAACAGTTGTTCTTCTAGCTTATTAACCTAAACCTGTGTCCCTGTGAGCTGGAGAAAAAGATGGCTTTTTCTCTGTGGCAATGCACCACAGTGAATAGACCTGATACAGGCTGTAATTTTTTGTTTCTAGAAAGAATTACTCTAGAACACGTAACATGGAATCTGACAAGAGAGATATTTAACATAACCACTATAAAAGAAATGCAGCTACACCCATACTTACAATTTTCCATTAAATGGAATCATACAGTTCTAAAAGGAGAATATTTTCTAATCTGTAAAATAGTTAAGCTTCAGCTAAAGGTTGCTAAGGATAAAAATAGGTCAAAAAATGCAAATTTTGAGACTGGAGGAGAAAAGAGTGTTTATGCTCATTCAAATATTTTCATTATTACTTTTTTCACACATTTAACTTATTTTTTTAGTAAGAATGTATTTACATCTCTCATTTTAATTGTTAGCGTGAAATTCAAACTCCATAAAGCCACAATATGAGAGAGCATTTCTGTTAATTTTATATTAGCTGTGCACCAGACAAATGGAGTTTACTTTTCTGAATCTTCCTTTGACTTTTAAATTTATTCTGCTGAATTTATTTTCTTGTGTCAAAACATATTCCAGGATATTAAAATAATATTTTTAAATTTCCCAAATATTTTGTGGCTGGGAGGGCAATTTTTTCCAATTTACTGGGTGTCTTTTATTACTCAAAATGACTGTGATAACCAATAAAGAATATATTACTCTATCAAATGCATGGGAGTGGTTTTGTCTCCTACTTTGTCCCTAATACAGTGCTTTTTTTCCATGTCCTACAGTATAAGCTGATGTGGGAATAAGACTATATGAGAACTATTATAAAAGTGTTGAGTTCACAGCATTGTGATAGCAACTCTTTTTAATGCTGCATTTTAACATTCATTTGATGGGAAAGCTGTTGGTATGATCTTTTAACAAAAGGAGAAAAAACACTCTTGCATTTTAATTGTGTAATATTCTAAAACTGAGAGCAGCATAATAAAAGTCTAGTGACTTGAAAAAGGGGACAAGATATTGACACTCTTATTTCTTCAAGCTAGTCACTTATAGTGGCACTATCTGAATGAAAAGTTAGCAAGTTCTAACATGACATAGGTGATTGTACTTGCACTTTTACAGATCTTGCATTGGAGCTTTCTCAATGCATTTCAATTTTTTATAATTGTTCACCTTCAATAATAAAAGAGAAAGAGACCTTGGGGCTATGATACTGGCACAAACAACAATCACTCTGATTTCTTCCTCTTTGTACTCCAGACTAACCTCCACAAAACTGTACTTAGCCTTGAAACTGCTGTGTTGGTAGGTTTGGAAAGACATTAAATTGTGGTGTCATGACAGAATTAGTCTGAAAACATGTAATATTACTCACTTGAGGGCCTTGCTGTACACCAGGCTTCAAAGGATCCCCAAGAGTATACTTCTTTGCTCTTTCAATGCTCCGGCGAACAAACTCATCATAAATAGGCTCTTCCACAAAAATCCTAGATCCTGCTGCACAACATTGTCCCTGGTGATAGAACAGACCAATATGGGCAAATTCCACAGCAGCATCCACTGCAAAGAAATGCAGAGTTCATCAGATCATAAACCTGATTCGTCGCATCATCAATTCTTTACTAATCTTTGTCACCCATCTAATTTCCCTTTCTGGCACTTTTTATTTTAATGGCCCTTTAAAACACAGATATACAACCATTTACTTGTGTCCCAACTACCCTTCTCAAGAGCATCACGGTACACCTAGCTGAACACACATTCGGATATTCTGTGGAAATGTAGATTTAACATTATTTACCCTGTCAGGAGGGTCAAGAAGAGTATTTAGACAGAAAATTAATAAACCTGTTTAAGATCCTTCTATATTCTTTTCAGTCTTCATTCATGTTTCATTAGGATGATCATTAATTACATGAAGGGAGAACAGGCTTTCAGAGCTCCACATTTATTCAGGAGCAATTGGCTTTGGTGGCAATCTAACTTAAAATTATGGCATGACCAGAAAGCATTAAAAATTACTTTTTTGAAACGGTTAAATTAATTAATGGCAAAGAAAGGAAAAAGCGTGTTGGATTTGCAATGGTAGTAGTTCATATAATAAAATTGCTACTAACAATCTGCATCTGCAAATATAATGTTAGGACTTTTTCCTCCAAGTTCCAAGGTAACTCTCTTCAGATTGCTCTTCCCTGCTGCTTCTTTAATCAGTTTGCCAACCTAAAAGGTAGGAAGAGGACAGGTTCAAGTCAAAAAGTTTGTAATAGCCTCTATAATACTTTTCTGATTTCCTCAAAAGTGAAAATCAGTTAAGAGATTTCTACTATCCCAGTAATAAAATGAAAAATAAGTTAAAATAAAACAACTGAAAAGAGTCAGGGTACAGGGGACTCGCACCCCATGAACTGGAAATGTTTTCCAGATGAGTTTCCCCCTGTAATGCTGACTGCCAAAGATACCTGATGCTTTTCTGGTTGCTACCGCTCTACTTGCACATATCTCTAATCCAAAGCAGGCACAGGTTGCTGCTTCACCTGTTACTCCCATTAGGTTAAAATTCCTTTGTTTTATGCATGAGAAGGTTCTTTAATGTGCAAAGTTTATGATGCAATCTACACTGGCTGCCTGGACATTCTTCCCTCTTTCAGTTTCTCCCCTGGATGAACGAAGAGCAGGAAATGAACACTGCAAGCTAGGACCCTTGCCCTGCTTTTTTCTACTGATGACACCATTGAAGGAACTACTTAGTATGAATTGCCCTGGAACAGCTGTGAACTCGTAGCTCTTGTGGCTTTGGTCTCTAACTGCCTGTGTGTAGCAACCATCAGGCAAACTTTGTGCCTCTGTCAGCCTTCCTGCCCTCATTTGTCACTGCTAAATTGCCCTGCTAGAAGAGAACAGTCGCCAAACTCTAGAATACACCCTCTGGTCCCTCTGCCTTTGGAGGATCACTGGGCACTGGGAACTGTAGTTGTCACTGTCTATTGGTAACATCTGTCAGGGGTTTGGGTTGTTTTCATATCTCATTACTGTAGAGCTGAAGGTTTCTGAGAGTAAGCACAGCTCTTGCACTCAGTGTGGAATGATCCCTGGCATGAAGCTATGATATTTATCTTTGGAGTCTATATCCAAGAAGTTAAGAGACCAGATGGCAGTTATTCCATTTAGCACGCATTTAGACAGACAATATAATGACCTGTATCAAAGAAATAGCTAATCCTTAATCCTATATATAGCCTGCAATGAGAAATATTCTATTATAGTACTCACAGTTCTTCAGAGTGAAGGTTAGGGAAAATTAACAGTGACCTTCCTTTTAAACAGATAAATATTTAAACACCCAGACCACCCAGATGGTACTTAGTATCAATGAAATACCAAAAATCTGTCACCTCACCTAAATGTGTGCAGACTGAAGAATGAGTTTTCCTAGGTACCTTCCTGTCATCCTGTTGGTATTAAACTCAAAGATAACAGAGCATCTTAAAAAAGAATGTTATGAAAAAGTTTTGGTTTAAAGGAGCAAAACTTAAAATGCCTTTGGTACACTAGGATCTACTGTACCTCATGGACTGCCTTTGTTTAAAGGGCTTTCCAGCAATACAAACATTGTTTCAATATATTTGAAGTTAATAATAACCAACAAATCATTAAACAGACTTTGTTTAACAAACCAGCAGCATTAAGAAAGAAGAGAGTTAAAATAATTACACAGAATAAGTTAGACATTAAATCATTGCTGGGAATCTGAGGGGCACATTTCCTGCTTATATTTTCTTGCTTTCATTACAGTACCTCTGTAGAGCCTGTGAAGGCTACTTTATCTATATCCATGTGGTGAGAAATTGCTGCTCCAGCGGTGGGTCCAAAGCCTGGCACAATATTCACTACTCCAGGTGGAAATCCTGCCTGAATTGGAAGAAAGAATCCTGTAAATTTGGGGAAGGATAATAACTTTAAGAACATGTGTTGCATGGTCTTCCCTTTTCAGTCCTCCAGCCACCTTTTCCTAGCCATATATTTATTCTCAGCCCTAGAGCCCCACAAGGTTTCATTCTCACACAATTTACAACCTCTTTCATTCACCTGTCTTTTAGGTTATTGAACTCTCTTTTGCTTTTTCCCAAATGAATATAGTGCTTTCATTCTTTGTCAGTGCCATTTCTGAAGAAATAGTTTTTAAAATTTTGTCACTCAGATGTGTACTTTCATGTCTGCTTCATTAAAGCTGTTTGAATCAACAGGTGTGCTTGCTGACTTCTGCACATTGATATCCGTGCTAGATGAAATTTAATTAATGATCTGCTACTGAAGTTGAGAAAAGTGATGGAACTCTGGGTGTAGGTTGAAAGTACAGAGGGCAACATGAGAGTTTACAGCAAGAAAGAGGCAGCTACCAAGCATAAACAAGCAGGCTGAGATAGTCATAGTTTCAATATTTTGCACATTTTTTATGCAAATAAGTTTTTCCTATGGTTCAAAACAAATGCATTATTTCCCATAAATCCTGTACTAGATATGTTCCATTCACAGCTAAAGAAGCTATTTTCTTCCAGTAGCTTGTCAGGCAAACTCCAAGGATTTGTGAAGAATAGAGGGATTTTTGTTGGTTTATGAAGCAGCTGCACAATTTCAATGACACTTGAGGAACACAGAATTAAAATATCAAATAGGATTCATATCCTGCATTATTACTTCAATAAGTCTCTTTATAGCACTAAACAGGACTTTGGAATTACAAACTAAAGCTCCATAGACTTTTTTGGAAAATGGTGAATTTCAGGTGGTGAGTTGGAGCTCCTAAAAGTCATGTCCTGCATTTTGGATACCAGGTTGTTACTTTTGTTCAAGCAACTTTTATTCCTTACAGTTTCATGCTCAGATACGGTCGGTCAATGCTTGTTATGCTCATTTAATTTTCCAGATAAATATTTACCCTGAAATTGATGAGACCATGAAGTTCTTTCCATTTGCTTAGCATTGTCTTTCTTTCTTAATTTGTGTAGAGAAATCTCCCTTTGAGTATTTCATTTCCATGTTTGTTTTAGGAGCTCTTCTCTGTAAGTTAGTAAGGGAGTCTTGTGAGTGCCATTAAGCAAGATAGTGAAGGTTACCAGAAGTGACTATATATATATATATTTTTTTTTAAGTGGGAATTTGGGAACTAGAAAGTTAAATTAGACCTCAGGATATTTTCACAAGTCTAAAGCAGCTATTGAAGTGATCACTGTCAGGGGCTTGGCCTCCAATGTATTTTTTATATTCTGGGTATTTGTCACATTCCCACTTCTGAGCTTGCCTTTCAAGAAATCAGAATACCACAATAGATATTTCATTAGATCATAACAGAATTGAGCTAATTTCCCTGTAAAGCTACTTTTTTCAGAGAAATACACTTTCAGATACTTATTGTTAGAAATGAATAGAGAAGGTTTCTTGCATATTCTTAAAAGCTATTCCTCCTCCCCAGTATTATCTAATAGCATTTACTATGTGATGCAATAGTAGCAGGACATGGCTCCATTCTGATAATAATTTAGTTTCTGTTTAATATTAACACACAACCAGTCAATGTGCTGTGTTGAATCACTGTTTTACAGCAGAATTAAAAAATGTGCCAAGTCATTCCACTAAACTCTGCAAGATTACTGCACTGGTGATTATTGACCTCTGTGCCAACCTTTGAACATGTTAGATTGCATTTGTTGATTTTATTGGGAAGTAAAACAGTAAAACCTGTTTTATTGTTCTCTTTAGGTGTTTGCTGGACAGGGCACAATAGTTACACTTTGGAGATACTAGCTGAAGTAACAGGCACACCCCTTGCTCAGGAGCACAAAGTGTCTTCTCACAGTTTCTGTGTGAAGAGAATTCACAAGTTTGGCAGCAGTCTCCAGCTTGATTTTACAGCTCCTTGTTAATAATAAACTTAGGTGGATGAAAACTTTGTTCAGTTAAAAAAAAAATCTGTGCAAACAGGTTCTTTTCTGTGATAGCTGTGCTAATAAAGTCATTGCCACCCACCTCCAAATACTCTGCACTTGATTCCTTGTTTGCTTTTGACTCTGAAAGGTACAGTGCTTTGGTAATACAGAAATATTTGCTAAAGAATGGAGTTTACTAAATTGATGTTGTGGGATTTTTTGTGTGTGTACTAGGCTGAAAGAAATGCATGCTTTTGCCCTGGTTTGGCTTCAGTGGTTTACAGCAAGGTAAGCTCCACAGTGCAAGACTAGGCATGCAATGAGCCTGTCTTGTTTTACCTTTGTGGCATTTCAGCTGCAGTGTACTCTTACACTTCTGAGAGGGGCAAATAACCCTGTTGTTGGTGACTTACCTCTTTAATTAAGGATCCCATGTAAAGGGCACTGAGTGGAGTTTGTTCTGCTGGTTTGACAACCACCGTGTTTCCACAACAAAGGGCAGGGGCAATCTTCCAGATGAACATAACCAATGGGAAGTTCCACTGAAAGACAGATGAGAAAGTGTATCCTGTTTCTAATACATCACCAAAATACCTCAGCTTTTTCTATCATAATTGTGCAAATTTTCAGCTGGGTGGTTGAACTTTTTGTTGAACTCCTTTCAGAAAGAAGATGTTCTGAAAAAAACAATTGGCAAGCCATGTAGTACAAACTGGGAATTGTTGTGTATGCATAAGTCTAGGGGATCCAAGGTTTTAGTTACAAGCTCAAGAGACAATGAGTGTACTCCTTTAACAAAGTATTACAGGCAGTTGTTGGATTAGTGGTGCAATTGGGAGTTTTGCTATCTTGAGTGGTCACATCCATCACCAATTCAGCTTTCCAAAGGAGAGAAGGTAATAACACATAATGCTGTCCCTGCCCTCTCCCCTGGAGGTTTCACTGGCAGCTGTCTGTTGTGAGCAGTTCAGGCAGACTGAAGAGCAGCTGAATGCTTTGGATCCCGTGCTCTGCAGGGTGAAGGACAACATGACCAGGGGAAAACAGCTTTTCCCCTTGGAGAATATTTACTATAGTTTGGGTGGCATTGAGGCCATGAGCCTCAGCTCAACAGATACCTTTTTGAAGTGGGGAAAAAGGCAGTTAAGAGTTACCTATTATGTCAGAAAGACTAGGAGGAAGATACATGCAACACATTTCTTTTCTCTCCTTGTCTCCTTTCAGACTCACCCCAGCCCCAAAAATAATGGGAGCATAAATAACATAAAGTGAGGAATTACAGGGTTTTCTGCATAGTCATTGTTAAAGTTGTACATACAACTGCATAAGTGAAAGGAAGTGGGAAGGGTGAGCTATCAAAAGTGATTTGCAACATACACATAGTCCTCACAGTTTTGGTTTATATAGAAAACTCCAGTTTGTTGGTTCATATTTCAGTGTAGAGAAAATGAAGATATACTCAGAAATACTTAACATTTTATAAGGGAAGTCACTGTTTTTACTAGCTGCTGCTTGTCCTTCCAGGAGATAATTGCATTTTAAATGGCCACATCTAGTGCTTCTAGCTCTAAATCATAGCTTGACTGAGTGTTTTACTTGAAATGTCTTGTGTCTGACCCACAAGACATTTCAAGATCTAAACCAGCAGTTTCCCAAGCTCTCCTAGAGGCTGGGTACAAACATATTCAAGCAACGTTCTCCAAATCAATGCGGTGGTCTAAAGATACAGCAAATTTTCAAGATCATCTTAAAGATGTTGGGAACATGAGCAGGACCCACATGTTGGAGCAGACCTTATAGACAAGGTGACTTTTTCAGAATCTGTTGAGTTGTCAAGCATGTCAGGTGAGGCTGCTCATAACTACCATGTGCAAGGTGGTGGGTAGAGCAGGAGAGCCTAGTGCATACAACTCTTTTCACAAACACCCACCAAAACTACAGAGACTTCACAAATAAATTTAGAACTTGGGCTCCTCAAGTGTTTTGAATGATCAGACTGAGGTAGGTCTTTTGAAACTTCAGTTGAAAAGAGTGAGTTCAAAACTAGGAATTCAGATGTGCCAAACAGGAGCTTTATGGGACACATTCTTTGTGTTGTAACTTGTACCACCATCATGGAGAATGAGTCTTAGCCATAAACAAAGATCCAGCTGTCTGAACGCCGTACAGAGCATAACAGATATTCTAGGTCTTAAAGAGCTTATTGTTTATAGGCTTATAGGCTGAAACATAATAGGCTGTAAATATTACACTCTCCTACATGTTTGTTTCTAATTCTTTCACTTTCAACAAAACACAGTTCCATCTTTCAAATTATTTTGTAAGTCAAACTTTTGAGATTTATTTTCTCTCCATGAGCAGGGAGGAGAGGGACAAGGCTGGACCAAAGGAACTCATCACATGCTGATGAATCAGAATTACAGAACTGAGGATAGTCTCTGTCTTTCAGGACCTGAAAATTATGGTTAGTAATGCTTCACAAATGCACTTGCATAGGTAAAATTTCAAATGCATTTCCATTTGTAGCAAGGAACATTTGTATTTACATAAATGTTTCCAACTTACAGGAATAATTTGGCCACACACCCCAATAGGCTCATGTCTAGTAAATGTAAAAAAGTTTCCATCTATGGGAAAAAGAAATAAATAAGGCATTCAGACAAAGCATTTGTAAGAAACAGTTAAATCACAAAGATGATAAAGTAGGGTACCAAATTTAGCTGGATACAATTTTTCTTATAAATGATATTTTCAAAATCTTAACTATGCAATAAGCCATAAAGTACATCTGGATTCAATGTCTACTTGCTTCATAGCTCCAAGGTTTGATTTTTCCAGTCTGGCTGCCTTTTTGCAGTGACAACCCTGCTTCTCAATATGGTATGTACAGCACACCAATAAGCATTCCTCATTTCTTTTTTCTTTTATCACCTCTTTTTTTTTCATTCAAAAACTTGTCTTTTAAATCCTAGGTACATATCAGACATTTTTTAATATTAGATCTTAGCTTAAATCAAATCCATTAAACATAAAATTCTCTTTGATTCACATATATATGTGTTCCATTAAACCTAGAATAGAGGTCCACCGGAGGCAAAGAAGTTGGAAATATTTCTCACTCTAGTTTTCCTTAATTCCTTCTTTATTACCTTTTCCTTAATTCCTTCTTTGTTACCTTTTCCTTAATTCCTTCTTTATTACCATTCTTTTCTTTGCCTTGCTGAGAGAAGGTAGCTAGGGAGACAATGATTGCCATCACAGAAACATGGTGGGATGATTCACATAGCTGGAGTGAACTGGATGGATACAAGCTCTTCAGAAGAGACAGGAAAGGAAGAAGAGGAGGAGGGGTGGCCCTTTATATTAAGCAGACTTTTGATGCCGTAGAAATTGAAACTAAGGAAGATGGAGTTGAATGTCTATGGGTAAGAATTAAGGGGAAGGCCCACAAGGCTGACACCCTACTGGGGGTCTGTTATCATCCACCCGACCAGGAAGAAGAGGTAGATGACTTATTCTATAAGCAGCTAGGTAATGTTTGAAGATCATCAGCCCTTGTTCTTGTGGGTGACTTCAACCTGCCAGACATCTGCTGGGAACTTAATACAGCAGTAAAGAGGCAGTCCAGGAAATTCTTAGAATGTATGGAGGACAACTTTTTGTCGCAGCTGGTGAGTGAACCCACCAGGGGAGGGGCTGTGTTAGATCTGCTGTTTGCAAATAGAGATGGGCTGGTGGGAGATGTGGTGGTTTGAGGTCACTTGGGGCAGAGTGATCATGAAATAATAGAGTTCTTTGCTGGGTTAGGAACTGGCTGGATGGCCGGGCCCAGAGCAGGGTGGTGAATGGTACTCCATCCAGCTGGCGGCCAGTCACCAGTGGTGTCCCTCAGGGGTCTGTGCTGGGGCCAGTTCTGTTTAATATTTTTATTGATGGTATGGATGAGGGTTTAGAGTCTTTCATTAGCAAATTTGCAGATGACACTAAGCTGGGAGCGTGTGTCGATCTGTTAGAGGGACGGAGGGCTTTGCAGAGGGACCTGGAACGGTTGGATGGATGGGCAGAATCTAATGGGATGAAGTTCAATAAGTCCAAGTGCTGAGTCCTGCACTTTGGCCACAATAACGCCCTGCAGTGTTACAGGCTGGGGACGGTGTGGCTGGACAGTGCTCAGGAGGAAAGGGACCTGGGGGTGCTGGTTGACAGTCGACTGAACATGAGCCAGCAGTGTGCCCAGGTGGCCAAGAAGGCCAATGGCATCCTGGCTAGTATCAGGAATAGTATGGCTCCCAGCAGGAGCAGGGAGGTCATTCTTCCCCTGTACTCAGCACTGGTGAGGCCACACCTCGAGTATTGCATCCAGTTCTGGGCCCTCAGTTTAGGAGGGATGTTGAGATGCTTGAGCGTGTCCAAAGGAGAGCAACGAGGCTGGTGAGGGGCTTGGAACACAAGCCGTATGAAGAACGACTGAGGGAGCTGGGGTTGTTCAGCCTGGAGAAAAGGAGACTCAGAGGTGACCTTATCACTCTCTTCAACTTCCTGAACAGTGGTTGTGGTGAGTGGGGGTCGGTCTCTTTCTCCGGGCAACAACAGACAGAACAAGAGGACACAGTCTCAAGCTGCTCCAAGGGAGATACAGACGAGAATTAAGGAGGAAGTTTTTCACAGAAAGAGTGGTCAGATTCTGGAATCATCTCCCCAGGGAGGTGGTGCAGTCACCATCCCTCAATGTGTTTAAAAAAAGACTGGATGTGGCGCTTGGTGCCATGTTCTAGTTGAGGTGTTGGTGCGTGGGTTGGACTCGATGATCTTAAAGGTCTCTTCCAACCTAGAAATTCTGTGATTCTGTGAATGTTTTCATAAAGCTGCTTAATGGGAAAGGGAATGGAATAAAATTTTAGCAAGTGCTGTTTCCTCATTCCTATCTCATAGTAGTACTTTTCCTAACACATTATCCAATCACTGAAGTAAACATTACTGCTTTGTGCTAATCTTTGCTTAAATATGTAGACACCCAGGCCTCACTACTGTAGCCTTGTATAAACAACACATTGCTATGCAAAAGTAGCCTAACGCATTTCTTAGATGTATACACGGGTTAAATTTTTTTGGTTCATAAACAATACTTGTTAGTAGTGTATGGAACAAGAAATAAATGTGAAGACCTACACTAAATGTTTAAACTGAGAACTATGACAGCTCTTTAATAACCTGTCTTAAAAACTTTCAAAAATATTTTCCATTGGAGATATTTTCAGTGTTGCACAACTTTTAGATAAAAGTCAGTAATTTACAGCTTGTGTTGGCCTCAGTTCTGTAGCTTTGTTATCTCAGAATTACTCACCCATTGGAACAGTACGCCCATGGATTTTATCAGCCCAGCCTGCGCAGTAGCGTAAAGTTTTGATACAGGCACCCAAATCCATTAGATAGGACGTGGAAAAGAGCTTCCCACCATCAATGGTTTCCATTGTCTGCAGAAAACAGCAATTAAACTGTTCAATAAAATAATATCAAATACTGATAATGGTTCTCTTGCTTGTGCTTTGTAATTTAGCTTTTGGAAGTTCACTTTGAGGATTTCAGCTTTAGAACAAACATTTAGATTACTCCCCTCTGAAGAACACATTTTGAAAAACTGAATGTAGCAATTTCAAAGTGAGAAATTTTCATGGCTTATTTGTACTGAGCTATGCAGATAGCATGATCACAATGCATTTGTAGTGGTAAGGTTTACTCAAAAAACATCTCACCCATATGAACCAGTTACACAGTTCTACTTTATGTTAAATATTTTGCAAGCACAGATCAAGAGATTAGGAAGGAGACAGTGCAAATAACTGATGCAAATAAAATATCAGCAAGACTCAAGTCTTGTAAAAATACCCTAAATACACCTTGAGTGTTTGATGTGCAAAGGAAAGATCTGAGCCATCTAGAATTCTTAAGTGAGAAAAATTCCTTAAGAAAAATAAATACTTATATAAAAGAGAGTCTCTAAATAGGGTTGCTTTCCAGCCAAATCTAAGGAATGTAGTTTGGATTAATTTCCATGACCCTTACTATTGGGACATAAAGATCATGAACAGTTCTTAAATAGTGTCCACATATTTTTGATGCTTCAAAAATATTTTTCTCAAGCTTTCAAAAACAGAGAGATTGAAGACCTATGAACTCTATGAACAAACTTGTTCAGCAGGAAGAGCCCAAACCATAGTTTTAAGATTTAAACTATAATTTCAAGATGTAACCAGGTTGGCATTCTTTATCATTTCCAGTCAGATCAACAGACTGATACTCCAAGAACAGTTTTTCACCAACAACTCCCCTGTGAAGTCCACATTTTTAGTTAACTGGAAACGTTTCAGATACAATACTTGGGAAGAGAACAGAACAAACAGAGAAGACAGCAATGCTTGATGGCTCTTAGCAACAAGGGACTGAAAAAATGAGATATGCCCTTGCCATTCCAGGCAATACGTGTGGCACCATTTTCATTCTGTTTGGACATGGGAGAAAATTCTTCCGTGGCCTCACACTTATGAAATCTCTGCATCTCTTCAACATCACAAGAGATTGAATTCAAAGTAACAGTTCTCAGTGGCTCTTCCAGTACCTTGCTTTGACTTACTCTTTCAGTTGGCTATCTATGGGTCTGCTGAGCCTCTGAAACATCTTATCAACAAATAAAGCACTGAAATGGAATAATTTTCATCCTGGTCACATGCACGATCACAGGAAAATGACTTTGCAATGAACTTTGGACATCTGTTTTGCTCTCCAGTCTGTGGGAGTATGTGTTACTCTATAGACCTAGTTTTGCATGTAGGATAAACTGAGTGGGGAAAAAAATCTCTCTTCATCAAAATCTGGAAAGCACTTTACTCATCTATACCTTTTCTGTAAAGGGAAATAATTAATAAGGTGATTATGTTGTAGGAAATACAAATAAAGTCAGTTAAATAGAGACTTGGGAGGGGCCCCAGAGAAAAAAAAAATATTTTATATTATGAAAATGATGAATGTAAACAAAAACTAATTCAATGTTCCATTTTTTCCTGTGGAAACAAAGATTATATCTTCGTCCTTTTAGCATTTGTAATGCCTTAGACTGTACAATGAAGAAAGAAATGCCAGCTCATCCAATTATTTAATGGACAAGAGGGCATACTGCTGTATTTAGAATATAGCTCTCTTTGAATTTTGTCTCTCTCAACTCAAATCTAGCATTTTGAAGGACATAAGTTTCACCCACACAAGATTTCTCCTGAGAAACTCTACTGTATAATGGGCAACAGATGCCTTGCAGATTTCACATATCTGAAGGTTTAAATTTTATGAGCTTACCTACAGTATATTTTGTGGCTAATGGCTAAATATTTCAAACTGTAACTAGATCAGTCTGAGTGATCATCCTGAATGTTGGATACTCCTCCTTGCCTAAATTTTTATGCTGTTTGCAGAAAACCAGGATTCATCTTCAGCACAAACTATTATCCCACCTAAATTTTAATTCCAGAATGTGCTTGAAATAGTAGAGTAGTCCCCTTAATAATAGTATCATAAGTGGAGATTTAAGCAAGGAGGAGAGGATACTACCATTTATCAAATTGGTGGTGTATTTCTATTTTATATGTCATTTCTTGCCTTAGTGCACAATCTGCAGGTGAGAGCATTACAAGTTATGTGTCTTCTGTTAAGTGTGGCAAAATAGCCAGTACACAGTGGTTTGTAAGGAGAGGGCATCATTCCCCAGCACTCCTGTTATTGCTCTTTTTAAAATAATCCATTGCTGCTGTTGGTTCTCCTTAAGCTTTATCATTAGTTACTAGTTGCAAGCTGGAGTAAATGAAGGACCAGGGATAAGAAAATTTAGAGTCATGAAATTCCAACTTTCCTAGTTCTGACTTGTATCATATCTAAGCATGGAGCAAGGCTTCTTTGAGTTTAGGCCTTGATTCAGGCTTGGATTTAAGTTTAGGCCTTGATTCAGACTTTGGTTTCGACAAGCATTAACCATTGAGTCAATATTAGCGTACCCTTCAGAATCAGTGATTCAAATTACTGCGGTAGGCAGTGTAAGTATCAATTTAAAGCTAATCAAATACTCAAGTACTTGGTGGATATAGGGTGTTAACAGACCAGAGTGCAAGCCAGCTTAGAGAAGTCCATTTGCTACAGAGGAAAAAAGCAAGTAGTGAGCCAGCCGAGCTTTCCAAAGAGTCGGCGTGTAAAACTCTCTTGCATCCTTCTGTAAAAATCAGGACTTTCCTCCTTGTCCTTTTGTTGACATCTCGTACTCACAGCTAGAAGCAGACGATCTCTTTCGACCAAGTCAGCGAGTTTGTTCAAGAGCCTTCCTCGCTCTGAGGCATCCATTGTGCGCCAGGCTGACCCGAGCTCAAAAGCCTTTCTAGCTGCTTTCACTGCCTTGTCTACGTCCGCCTGTGGGCAAAACAAAAACACTTAGGTGATCAATAACTGGTTCTGTCATAAGCCTTTTTTTTGCTGTTCAATGTGTGAAGTTTAGCATAAGTTTGAAAGAAAGTTGAAATAAGAGATAAAACCCCAATCTAATAAAAATTAGTACCAGTAATGTTAAATACGTGAGTTATTTTCTTTCAAACACTTCTGTTGTTATCTCAGAAACGTAAAATTCTATGAGAAACAGATGGGTTCTCAAAGTTTCCAAAAATAAAATACAATAAAGAACTTTATTTTTAAAATTTAGATTTTTAAGCCCTTCCTATACACTAAGCACTTGCATTAATGATACAATCTCTTTTATTTACAAAGAGAAGCCTGAGTCTGTAAGGTAAATGCTTAATTACTTATCATCTGAAAGTATCTTACAGGGCCAATGAAGCCCATGTTAGAAAAGCCTGTTCCTTAGGATGTTTCATAAAATCAACACAAATTTATTATTAAGGAAGACAAACCAATAAATTAATTTTTGAAAATTTTAAGAAATATTTATGAAATTATTAAAAATATTTATGAAATTATTATGACTTATTAAAAATAAGTCATGTTTGCAAAGCTAAGCCTAGGTATTTTGAAGTTTAAGCACTGTCTTTGCATATACCAGCTAATTCATTGGTCCATTAATTTTTTTTATCACATATTTTGTTATTTATCATTTGGTTTCCACTATAGAAGAAAAATCTACAATGAAACTATTCTGTGCAAAGGGTATTTAAGGAAAAACAAGAAACAATTTCTTGAAAAAAGGGCTTTTAGTACTTAGAATTCTTCAGTATTTCAATATTTCTTGTAAAGTTTACCAATGAAAATGGTGACATAGAAAAGAGGTTTAATCTAGATTTTTTTGTCAGAAACTAAAAATTTTGAGGAAAAAAAGAATAAAAAGGAGTTAATATATAGGCCACGTCTCCCAGAGAAATTTGCATGAAATGTTTGAAGGATATCTTTCAAACATTTTTTTGTCCTGCTGTTTGCTAAAATCTCCTCTAGGGAAATCATCAAGGTTGACTAAGTCAGCAAATTCAACAAAGTCAACACTATAGTCAATTGTTTTAAATGTGAACTTGATCTTGAATCTTTAGCTGCTATTGGCAGTCATCAACTAATTTTAAGAAGTTCTGAGTGGGGTGTAGTAGTGGCTTGGGAAGCCCAGGACAGATCTATGAAGCAGAAGGCCACAGAAATTCCAAAAGTTTTTCCAGAAAATTTTGGAAAAGAAGGAAGGAACTAAATGAATAGCATAGCCATTTCTCTAGAGAGATACTGACCAATCACCTACACCAGGTACCTAAAATCTACCAAATTAAGAATTGATTTTCTTCAGAATCTATCAGCATGTTGTCAATCACCTCATCACTATCTGTGACCCCTATCATAAATTTTCTACATCTTTGCAATAGGACTAAGGGCGGTGCCTTGGCCTTAACTGGAAAAGGAGAAGGGGAAAAAAATATCATATGAATATGACTGATGTAAATTAAAGCTACGTTGTCTGGTGTTCTTTCTACTAGAAATGCAGAAGTAATTGAAACTGAGAAAAATAATATAAGAGTAATAGAGGGCTGTGAATGAAAATTAATAAAAAAAGTTCTTCAACTGTATGAAACTTAATTTCATTACATAAATCTACGCTATGAGTATGAAAACTCCCTTCTGAGCCAGTTTAGATTTTTTACAGAAGTACATTTAGTTTACATATGCTGACCATTTGAGGAGCTGCTTTATTATTACCAGGGGCCTTTAGGATTAGGAATGTAGCTTGAAAGAGCCATCAAACTGGAAGCAAACAGTTCCCACCCACATATATGTCTGTTCTTTGTAATCTCCTCTTGTTTTTTAAAATACCACTGCAAGGCAGTGGACAGCCCTTTGTCAGCCCTATTGTATGCACAAATTAAATTCCTAAAATCTCTGGGCTCATTATCTGAAGTCTAGCCTCTTGCATATTAGGTTCATAATGGCCGTGTAATTTACTAGATCTGCACAATTCACTGGGCAATTTAGTTAATAGCAGTTGTCATTACACATTAGTTTGCAAAATTATTGAAGAGAAAGCAAACCTGTGTTTTGAATAGTATTATCTCTTTTATTTAACGAATTGCTAGAGAGCTTGTCAGGAAATAAAGCTACAAAAATTTTGAATGATAACTGAACAGTTGCAGGTTACAAGTAATTTAATTTGGGGATGATAAATTATGAGTGCCTCAGCACTACTTACAGTGGTATTAAAGAAAAGAAAAGCCTTTGAAAAACTTCAGGTGTTTGGATTTTTTAAAATTATTTCATTCCCGGTGAAATAATTAAAAGTCAGACTTTCTCAGCCATGTTTCTCTATGAAAATGTTTGAAATGTGACATCATTATGACCTTCTTACTAATTTGTGGTCACTATTGCTCAAGTACTAGACAACATAAGAAACAGAAAGTATTAGATGAGATTACAGACCAGAGTGAGAAAGATTTAATTGATAGATGTCTGAATTAAAATTGGATAGCTGTTATTTCATTATTCTGAGTGTATTTCTCAAAAGAGAATTT
>JANIJU010000003.1:7523715-7560991 GCA_025504685.1 Leucosticte australis | reverse complement strand
GTTGATTCAACATGCATTAAGGAGGTCTGTTTTGTGGAATTAGTGACTATTTGACAGGCTACCTTCAATTTGAAAGTAATTTTTAGGACTATGTTCCAATATGTTTTTCACAAAACAAAATATTTGTAGGGGGCAATAGCGAGACTACATTTAGCTAAAAATACCCATGGTAGTGATCCTCACAGAATTTGTGGGAAATGGCAGGTATTTGTCCTTTTTATATTTTCTACAAGGAAAAGCCTTATATAAATGTGTCATGAACAAGAATATATTAATTTGTAATGAAGAAAATAGAACAGAAAAATAAAATCCCACCTAAATTTTTTAGATGTCAATGACCACAGATAAGAAAGATAATCAATAATATTAGTAAAACAAATCAGCAAAAAAATATTTCTTCAGAACTTTTCTCATATGAGCCTAAGGTAAAGCAGTTTTTCAGCCTCTCTTTACAAAAAATACTATGGTTTATTAAAAAAGAGTTTGTGAAAGAGAGTATACAGGATGAAGTAGGTCCATCTGAGGTGGTTTCACATTTCACAAATGGCTGCTTGCCTTCCTACTTTTAAGATGCACGGAAATTAAAGTTGATGTTAAGGGCAAGAAAGAAAACCCTACCTTGTCTCCTTCTTCAACCTCACAGATTTTCTCTTCAGTTGCAGGGTTAAAGACTGCAAATTTTTTACCACTGACTGAGTTGTGCCATTCATTGTTTATAAATATCTGCAGGGGAAGAAAAAGTGCAACAATATTAGTAACACATACGTAGTTGCTGCCTGTTCTATGTTTTAGTGAATAAACCTACCTTTCATAGCTGAGAGCTGCCAGATTGATAGAGGCCTGAACTAAAACTGGATAGATGTTATTACATTATTCTGAAGAGATGAGTAATCACATACACACTTAGCCAGGACCAGCTTTTTAAAATTCACCTCCTTTGGAGAGGAAAACTTTCTCTACATTTTTATATTGTTTCATGTCATAAAAGGATGCTGTTGTAAAGTGGTCCTTCCTGTCTCTGAAATAGAAGGGAGGTTCAGCCCTAAGTGACCTATGGAAACCTCCCTGAGTTCCTGTGCTCTCAGGGCTGGGAGCAGTGCACGCCCTTTCTGTTCCATGGCCTAACAGAAGTAAACCAGTCCTTGGATTTACTAAGTGTGGTATATTGAATTAAGAATACCTTGGAGATTACTCTTTTAATTAGCTTTGCTTTGATTTATCTTCAGTCTCTCCTGCCAAAAAAAGAAAATCCCAACCAAAACCAAACCAAATCATACCCACAAATAAACAAAAGCAATAGCAGGGATTTTTGAAATTGAAGCTGAAACCCCCCTGTCATAGTCAATTGAATGAGTTAAAGAATCCTGGAATGGATGAGGCTGGAAGGAACAGCAGTGGGGTCATATGGTCCAATCTCCCTGCTCAAGTAGGGTTATATTAGAGCACCTTGCACAGAATTGCACCCAGATGGTTCTGTGTGCTTAGGACACACAAAAGGATGTATGTCCTCTGGCTGAAATTTGAAAATTTGATGTACTTCTGTCTGTTCACAAATGCAAAACAGAGCCTGGGTTTTACCTGTGGGTGCACAAGATCTGTTCTACTCTAGAGCCTGCCATCTCTGGGGCACTGTTGGTAAAATGATCAAAGTGGTTTCATTTCTTTTTTAACTGTAGGTTAACCATAAGGCAGAAAGGAAATCTCTTTGAAAAGACATGATAAATGCACAGCTGCTAAAAAGAGGAGGTGTAAGTTGCTAATAAGTGTTTTGTACACTTGGAGTGGGCATGATAAAGTATACAGTCCAAAGTTAACAGTGCCCATCCTTCTCTGCCTGACCCTCTGTGACCTCTGGGTTCAAGCCAATGCTGAAATGGGTGTGCCACGCTGGGCTGTCCTACCATACCTTGAGCCCACCCTCCTGATGCTGGTGGCTGCTGCACTCCCTCCTCAGTGGCTCCCAGAGCTCAGGTTGTGCTTCTCCCTAGAGTCAAGGCATCTTGCCCACAGTTACTGGAGCCCAGCAGGGAGATCAGCTAGCACTCTCCATTGGGACAAAGAGCCTTGTGCTGCTGCTTCGAGCAACAGGAACTTTGAAATAGAAAACCAGAAGACACTTTGGTGTAGGCAAAGCAGATGATGGTTGACTCAAGACATGGCAGGACAGTATCAAGATGCCAGAACTGCAGGATGGATGCTTTTTGTCACAGAAACTTGAGGAATAAATCCTTCCACCGCAACCACATGTCATTAAAATGCGACAGATTTCAGGGAATAAATTTTCTGCACAATATTAAAACTGGTTGAGTAGTAGTTAATAACTGGTAAATAGTTTATTAATAGCCATCAATATTGATAAAATTAATTTCCATAAATGAATATGGCAAGAATCTGTTAATATATTAATATATTCCTGTATTATATTAATATAGTTCTGTATTTTTCTGTGTGTCATTATGTGGGCAACTTATATAGTGTGATTGCCACCTCTGACCATCAGGAATGACCAGAAAACTCCTGATTTAACAAAAGCTCTCTGTGAAATAAATATCTAAGTCCATAGAAATTTCTGATAGGCGATGAAGCAAGTTATAAGAGTACCCACACAAAATTCCGACTCTGGTAAAAGGACAGAGACAGCAGTTAAATGGTTAATATGACAAAAGCCATTGCCAAGAAAAGAGACAAAGTAAAAGGTAAATATTAACATAACACTGCTATGATGTTACAGTATGGCAAATTCATATCTGTCTGTGAAAGGAATAATAGAAAAACATACCATTTTTGGAAATATTTTAAGTGATTGTTTAAATACTACATTTGTTGCACCAATCAATAACACCCATAGTATTAGTTTAGAATATATTTCCTATTAATGTTTTCAATACCATTCCTGTTAAAACATAACTTCATTGTAATAGACATATATACAATATTGTATCAGAGTTAAATAAATCAAACTATCCCTATGCCTTTCGTAAGCTAGATGGTGGCCTTGCAAAACGGGGGTGAGAAAGATGGGAAAGGAAAAGAACCAAAACTCTCATGTAAGCTGTATTAACCCATTCCAGGCAGCTGCACTCATTAAGGTGCATGCAGCCATGCCCATGAAGTGTTTCCTGCAAACAGGATGCGGATCCCTAAATCCAGGCAGCTCTGAAGTACCAGCTGACAGCAGCCTCTAGCAGCAGCCCTGACCTGCTGAGGAAAACAATGCTTGGGATCACCTTGCAATAGGTTGGAGTGTTTTGTCAGTGAGTCAGAGCTCCACTGGCAGCTCTTCAGCCACAAAGGCAAAGGACCTGCCCTCTGTGCCAAGTGCTGAGCGCTGGGTCTCTGTGCTGGCTGTCTAGGGCCCACCTGGTAGGGCTGCACATTTATTTTGCAAAGGTTTAGCAATCTTGTTACAGGCATTTGTAACTGTTACTTCACTGGAATTTTAGGAGAGAAGGTTTTTTTAAATTATTATTTAGACAACCCAAAGAGTAAATGACTGTTCAGATTTCTTTGCAGTAGAAGTGGAAATACAGACTTCCAGCAGATGAGACTCTACACTGTTGGAGCTTAGTGCTTTAAATAAAGCACAGGCAGCATCAGTCAAAAACCCTCTGATGTTGTTATTCCTCAATGTCACAGGGCAATAAAATCTTGCATTCCTGAAATGATTGTTTTCAGTTCAAATGATGTAATACCATCCTTTTGGTGTTGAAGTTACCTGCAAGGCTACACTGTTTCTGTCCTTGTACACAGTTGTTTTTGCCACTCAGATGACCTGAGCAGAGAATGGAGACGAGAGACCTGAACTTTGCCTTTCTTTTTCTGCCATCTCAGTGGTTGCTTTTCCTTCAGTTCTGGAGTACTTTGCATGAATTTTGGATTCATTTTGCAGTATCTGCTAGATGGGAAGTGCCATATTTGTGTCTGTGCTACATGAGGGAGGAAAGCATTTTACTCTGTACAGCTTTGCTTCTGACAAACGACACCATAGCTCTGATGAAAAAAAATTTAGGGTCTTTACATTAGGTGTCATCATATGAATCATAACTTTTTGCCATGCAGTCTGTACAGGGTTTCAGTGCCTCTGCAAAATAACTTAGAAGTACAGAATAAAAAGAAAATTTCTGCTGTTGCCCTGATTCCATATTCAGCATCTTTCTATAAACTCACTGGTTTTTTGGGAGGAATTTTTATATAATTCACTAATTTTGATTTACAGTATAATTCATACAGAGATGTAGTCAAGAAAGGTAATGGAACTAACTGAAAAGTGGACCTTCCCTAACTTAGCTGTTAAGGATAGCTTTTTAAACATGGAAATAAAGGTCTAAACTATCTTCTGTTTAGATATCAGAAACTCTTCCAAACTTACAGTATAAGAAAGAGTGAAGCCTCTTTCCCCCTTAAATTTTCCCCTGGCTATAACAAAACTTTTCTTGACAATCCTCTTCAAACGAGCCCAGTTTCCTGTTTTACAGAGATAAAAGTAACCACCAGATTTGAGCCCTTGCTCATCTGACGGGTCTCAAGCCTTCCCGTGTGGACTGTGAAGCTGGGGTTTCACAAAGAGCGCGTTTTTACAGGCCAGGAACAAGGAGGAGACGCCAGGGCTGAGGCTGGACACGGGCTGGAGGCAGCTCAGCATCGCTCCTGTGAGGGGGTGCCCAGTGCTGAGTAACTGCTGAACCTGTTCACTCTGCTTATGCAGACTGTGAAGCCATCCAGGGATTCTGGAGTACAATAACTCAATAGAAATTTACTTGACAGTAAATTTTACAGATACATCTAAGCCCTAAAGTTTTGTGGCCCAAGACAAGGCTCATTTCACGTGTTAGAAGTTCTAATTTATTAGTCTAAAATTATATTATGGAATCTCACTGTATTCTTTGATTAATAAGATTAAAATATGTGGCATTTCTTAAGGTACTACCAAAGAATGAAAATTTAAGCTTTAAAGTAATATGTCAATATAGATGTTGGTGTGAAATCTCTTTTTTTCCCTCCCCCTCAAGTTTTTCCTTACAAGAATTTTATATTTGGCTGATATTCCATGTAACTTTCTTTCTCTCCCTTGCAATATGCTATTATTTGTGCAGGAATTACATTTTACTGCTGCAATGGACTAATAATCAGAGAACATTCTCTTTCTATTAAATATTAGTTAACTTTTTTGATTTTTCACTTAGGGACTCTGTGTCCCCAAAGTGAGCTGATCTTAGAGAGAGTAAGTTTCTGTAGTAACTTGCCAGCTCATTACCTTTCCCCAGATATTCCAGCTGCATTTTTGAGCTTTTATGCCTGACCTTTGTTTTGAAGCTAGTGGCTGCAGCATTTTAATGTTCAGCTGTAATTTTTCTTTACTCAGAGTGTCTTACCCTTCCACACTTCCTGATATTCCACATGTGGCTGAGCAAGAGAATGTTCAGCTCTTTTCTTCCCCTCATGCAATTTGACAACCTAATAATTAACTAATCTTAGTTTCTCTGATTAAAGGAGTACTGCAGGGTTTAGTGGATGTGAAAGCATCATGACAGAAAGCATTTGTCAAGTAATCACTGTCTAATTCCTCAGTGTTGACTAAGTAAAATATTTACTAACACATTTTTAGCTAGCTACCAGAACTCATTGGGTTAATGGAAATATCTTTAAAGGAGATTCATATATGAAACCAACTCAAGATTATTTTGTGGTTTGAAATCCAAGCCAATTCCAGCATTTAAAATACATTTGATTTGATGTGTGAAAGTCATGAAGAGTGTTAAGGGTTATAGCATATGTCAAAGGCTTACTCTGAAATATATCTATATTGACCTATAGATCATTTGGTTAAGTGAAAAGCCATAAATGAACCCAAACATAGAAAATAAAATAGAGAGACTGTTAAGTAAAGAGAGTCCTTGGAAATTCTCCTGCAGGTTTCTCTTCAGATCCTTTTGTGAGGACTGTTGGCATTATGCAATGGCAGAAAAAGATAAATTGGAGGTTATGAAGGATCTGGTTCTAGCTGATTTAGACAGAAAGGTGAACACATCAGCAGTAATTAGTGCTTCCCTCATCTTGATCCTTCCAGTGTTACTAGCCACCCACATGCCATGTTCCAACTTGAATGGGACAGGAGAGGAATGGGATGGGTGCACAAGAGTGCAAAGTTCTCATTAAATTGGGGGATGAGTGTGGAATATGGGGTGACATTTCTGTTTTCCCAGCTCCCTGTCCCTCAGTAGACTGCTGGGGCTTTCAGACAATCCTGTGTGATATTTGAAGGGAGGAGGAAAGAATTGCAAAAATCAAGCCTCCACAGATGTGTGCTAGATTTTGTAAACAGGGGCATTGCTTTTCTACACAGTTAGAATTTATATGCAGTTTTAAAGGAAATGGTACCTATTGTCAAGGCAAAATAAATATTTATTATCTGACCCTCTCCTTGATTGCACACTACAAACTAGACTTTTTAACAATGCTGGCTGTCCTTTGGTTGCTTTTTTGTACTAACAGAACAGACTCTTAATAATGAAATATTGTAAAAGTATGGAAATATTTACAGGAATTTGTGGTTTTTATATTCAGTTCCACCACTTGGTGTTTTTTTGCATGTTAGTTGTTTTCCTTTAGAAAGCTAAAAAAATCAAAGACTAAAATAATTTTTTTTGAGACAGGAAGAGCAGTAGCAGGCTACTACATGGCAGAACTATATATCTTTCCTGTTAAATATTTACAAAGTAAGATCCTTGTGATTTATTCAAGAAAGACATGTAGTGGAACATGGTTAAGTTTTCCATTTGAAGAAAAGGATAGCAAAGAATTTAAAAGAACTAATTTAGATGAACACCTACTCTAGGAAAAGAAATTAAGCAGTGGTTCTAGAAAATAAAATTATTTCCCTTGCAACGGTACCAAGAAAAAGAAAAGAACAGCAACCAAGAATCTCCAGAGTTTAGAGGTTCTTTCTGATCAATTCCAACCTGAATGTTTCAGAGGGTAAAGTTTCTGTCAACACTTTTCCAAAGTTCTAGCAGATATCTGTGTGCTATGATACAATATTATGGTATAAAACCAGCAAAGAGTCTTTTAAAGCTGGAAACACAAGTCTGGATTCAGACCTTCTTTATCTGTATATTTCTAACTCTACATGGAAAGAATTTTCTGTTTCAAGGAGTTTCTGTAATACTGCATAGTTAGATTGGTAGACTATATCTAGTTCATTCGCTACTTTTTTACCTGAAAAACAAATTCAAAACCAGATTCATTTTCTCTATTGTAAATATGTGACCGGAATTAATTTTATTTTAGTTTTGTTCTCACACATCCCTTTGCATGTAAAATTATCTGGTATAATTATTTGAATCTGATTATAACACAATGCAATATGCTAGCATTTTAATTTGCTGTTTTAATTCACTGTTCTAAAAAATAATATAGTAGAAACATTTCCTTCTTCCATTTATCCTTTCTGGTAAACTTATCACTGATCAAAATTTGTTTCAGGAGAAAAACAACACCTGCACCAATTGGAATGTGGAACAATTGCACCATGCATGCACATATGGGTGCTTTAAATTAGGTTAAAAGCATCACTGAACATCACTTGTTAATATGTGTAAAATCAGAATTCATCCAGAATAAACATTTTAAGCGCTGATTTACAGTGTCTTCCATAGTTCACATAAGGTTAAAACGAGCACATCCTCCTGTCTGAAGTGAATGCATAAAAAAGATTAGGAAAAGCAAGTGCTACTAACCTTGGTGTACTCAATTTTCAGATCTTTTAATGGTTCTGGCAGCGCGGGCGTAACCGGAGCAGGACTGCCGTCCGAGCCTTGTTTCTTCATTATTTCAGTTGAGAAGTCTGAGGATGTTCCTGAAACACAGGTGAAATAAGGTATAAAGGGAATACAGTGATTTTTGCCCTGACTGAGCTTTGGCTTTATTTGTGCTTTTTATCTGAACCAGCCATGGTATATTTGCATACAGGAATGTGATTGGGTGAAAGAATTCATCGCAAAGAGAAAATGACACTGCTTATTTTTATGACCAACAGCAGCAGCCTTTTCACTGAGCTGAGACCTCGATGAAGCACATGCTGCTGAAACAATCTGCCTAGGCAGACAGTGTGATTTCCTTACTGGAGAACGGAGCTTAAGACCTCCTCATCTTACCTGTAAAATCGCTTTCTCTCAGCAGGCAGGTCTCCAGATTCTAAGGGAGCTCCTTCACGAACTTGCAGGCAGGTCTGAAGGTAAAGACAGACTTGCTAGCTCTGAAAACAAACCAAGCCCTTCTTACTGGAAGGTTGATTACCAGAGCTAGAAAGCATTCATTAGAAACAAGTCACCTTAGGTTACATTTTAATATGTTCAGAGTACATTAGAAGTAATGCTTGTTAGAATTAATGTTTGTTTTGTAAATCACAGAGATAAGAAAAGACTAGGGTGATAAAAAATTCTTCATGTGTTTTTCAAAAATGTGAAGGTGGAAAAAATTATCAATCCAGAAAAAAAAATCTTCCTGAATAGAACTAAACAAAAAGTTCCTGTTTGTTTTTTTTTTTTTCCCTAGACAGCACCACAAGTTTAAGGACAAAGTTTTTAACACAGTGCCCTTTGGAATATCTGAGTCCAAAACAAATCGTTCAATATTCTAGACTTTTCTACCCTGGATGAAACCCACTTTTCTGTTCTGATTATTCAAAGAAAAACATATAGCTTGCACAGACAAATCGTTTTATAAGGTACAAGAAACTCCTTTTTTCATCAAGTCCTGTCTTTTCTGATTAGTGGTCTCACAGAACCTGTTTTTATATGCGAGGCTTCTGATTAATGCACAATGGATCCACACCATAGAAATAGAATTAAATTATCTCATTGCTTACATTAAGATTACGTAAATGCTTGGAGAATTCAGAGCTCACAGTTATTTCATGTAGTTCATACTTTTGAGCAGCATCTTCAGACTTTAACATTTTGGGTTACAGTGTTTGCCTGCCTTAGAGAATGTCTTGAGTCTCATGTCTCATGCAGAAAGCAGAATGTCTACATAGGCTTTGTTTATTTTTATTTCATTTCATTTCATTTTTATTTTGCAGTCCTATTCTTGTGTAGAATTTTTTTTCCAGACTCACACACTAAAATCTACTCCAGCAGTCTTTCTGCCACTAATTTCTCCATTGACCACAAACAGTTTGTCTCTAGTTAGTACCTCTGCAAATTGCTCAGATTTGCCTAACTGGAGATGCAAAACAGAGATCAGTGGATTTCTCTGGTTTCAGGTGAAGCAAAGGTCTCTCTCACAGGTGAGAGTGTTTTAAATGCATTCTCATTTAGGTACCATTGTATTCCAAATGAAAAAAAAACCTTTAAACTAGAAGTTAACTATTATAACTCCTTATGAAAATGATAACATAGATCTTCTTTCCATATCTATAAAGGGCAGCCTGAAATCTCTGTAGACAGGCTTTAAAGATGCTGGATGAAAAGTTTCAATTTTTCCAAAAATGCTAGTAATCACTGCTTTGTTTTCCACACCATTTATTCATTTAAGACATACTTTAACCCTAAGACATACTCTAACCCTACCCCTAACCCTAACCCTTTTCTCTTTCTTTTTCCCTCTTTCACCCTTGGATTTCATAAATCACCTTCACTTTCCTATTTATTTTCAGTCTAGGAATGCTTTTAGCTTAGTGCAGAAAGTATTTTATTTTCCTCATATACCATCCTCTGTTTTATTCTAGCTTTCTGCTATTTTCAAGGACTTCTTCCCCATCCTGAGTCACAATTCTTTCATATTTCACCTAAATAATGATATGCAATTCAAGACTTATAACTATTTATAGGATTGTACTATTATTTCTAGTAGTGAATTATACAACAATTGGATAATACAGCTATTGAAGCTTACATAGTTTTCTTGTTAATGTTTTCTTGGAAATGTTACATTCTACCTAATTCTTTCCTTTCTTTGGTCAATAATTTGCCTGTTACTTGTTATCTTTTCACTGCCAAAGGACAGATCCCTAGAGACTCCACACCCTGGCAAAGCATGTGATGTATTTTCTGATTTTGTGATAGCGCTTTCTATATTCCAAAGTGTAACATTTATTCCAGTTCAAAACTACTGACTTCCCCTGTCTAATACAACAAGTTCAGAGAGGAGCAAGAGTAGAGGTCCACCGTGCAAGTTGTGATTGAGCTGTGATATGCCTTGCTGAATGACATTGGCTCTGGTAAAATGCAGGAACAAAGGCTGCATGAACTTTAGGTCTGACCTGAGTCACTCCGTGTCAGGGAGTTAAGTAAAAGTTTTATGCTAGAAAAAAGCTGTAAAGAGTTTTTCTGTGTGTCTCTTCTCAAAGATTGGACAAAAAAAAAATTAATAACTGAACACAGCATACCAAATTACAAATTCTCCTCATATGAGACCACGGAGTGAGACATCTATAATGTTGCAACATTTTCACTGAGCTCATTGTAGTCTAGGTGTGCAAACTATCAGGCCTATGTTGAGGCCATATTAATTCTATAAGAGTTAATTTAATAACCAGAACGGCACAGATGAACGCAGAGCTTCTAGTTGGGCTAGCTGGAAATCCAACTAATGAAACCAGTGTGTCACAAGAAGAAGCCAGATGTGATCTGCGACTGAATTCTTGTCCCTAAACGCAGTGCTAGTTCCATCTGTAATGCCCTGGCCTTTCCTACCTGCCCTGAGATATCAGTCCAGGAGCAATTTTTGATTTTACTTGGCATTTTTCTATCAGTGTATGCTGAACTAATACTGTCTGAAAGCCTTGATTTTGTTCTATGCCCATCTAGCATTTCATAGAGAAATATTTACTTTATATTGCAGAAGAAGATTATTTTGGGAATTTCATTTATCCAGAAACTACTTTGATTTTTCTAAAGGCCATAAACTCTTGGGATTTTACACTCTGTAAGTAGGCACAAAGTTGTATTTTTTCCTAAAGAGTCTTTATTTTCCCTTTTTCTTCCTTTTTTGTCTTTTCTTTTTTTTTGTTTTTTTTTTGGTAAATGACTGCCATATTGCCTTCCACATTCCCACAGTTCAGGTGCCTCCTTTCTCCAGCAACAGGGGGCAATTGACAATCTTTGTATAAAGCTGAAATTGTAATCAGAGCAGTAAGAAAATCTGGTCCGTAGGTTTCTATAGAAAAAACTCTTATCCTTCATATATTTGATCATTAAAGAAATCTAATTCTTATTTTGTTCTAGATGCATAGATCAGATAAGATTGCATGTATTTACCTTTAACCACCTCTAATGTCAGAAGGCATTAGAGTGCAAGGACTTTATTGCAAGTAAACAGAGAGTAGATGATCTCTGCCTTTGGCTTTTGTCACCTAGAGCTCTGGAAACTTTCCAAACTAAATATCTCTCTCATCCAAAGACCAATCGGAATTACAACCTGAATTACACAATATCTTCTAAAAGGGAACATAAAAATCTAGGTAACCTCTACACACTTGCTATAATTTAAAGCACTGGAGATAAATAATCTTCCATGGTGACTTATGCAGTGCTGTCCAAAGTTCTCTGGAATAGGGGCTGCACAGGATATGCTGCTGCACTCAGTAGTTGTATTGCATCATTTGTGCTGAATTCAGACTGAGTCTTGAATGCTGAAGTACATGCCTAGGCTTTCTAAAACCTCACAGTTTAAAAAAAAGAAAAATCTCTGTTGAGACAATATCACTGTTACTAAAAATCTTGATTATCTGAAACATTTCTTCCAAATTCAGAATATACAGGTGGTTCAGAAGGGGAATTATTCAGGGATTTGAGCAGATCCCCCATTGATACTGACAGAAATTGAGCATCAAGTTAGAAGTGGAAGACCCAAGGATCAAAAGCACCAATATGTGTTTTGAAAGTGTAAATCTCCGAGATCTGCAAAATCACTGGATTCCTGTTCTGAAATTTTCTATGCTCTTTGGCAATCTTCCTTATGGCATTGCATTAATGGCAGTAGAACAGAAACAGTGGCTGCTGTTTAGTGTGATGTGGAAAGGCACACACATCAGAAGTGAGGCAGAACTGGTGTGAAATTCATGCTTTTTTTGGCCATCCAAATAGAGAGTTTGGTAGAATGTGCAAGTTCTCCTAACTCTAATTGCAAAGTACTGAAGTAAAAATGACAAGATTTTCAAGGCTACAGAGCAAATTCCTTTGCCTTTTTGCAGGACACTGACTATCCTGCATTTCTGAAAATCCAAGTGTCCCTTTAATGTAATTACCAGTATCTCTCAACACAATTAGCAGTTCTTCAGTCATTATAAAATTTCTGTAATATATATATACTCATGGAATGAGGCAGTAGGCACATGTATATCTACATATTTGAGTCTGAAATTTGAACTCTGTTAATGAAAAATCTTTTGTTTTGCAACATGGACAATAACAGTGTATGAAGATTTGTCTTGGAATATATTTCTCCATTCCCTTCATTCTTGTGACAAGTGACAGGATTCAAGGAAAAGACATGAAGCTGAGTCAGGGGAAGTTTAGGTTGGATATCAGAAAAAGGTTTATCACCCAGAGGATGACTGGGTGCTGGAACAGGGTCCCCAGGGAAGTGCTTACAGCACCAAGTCTTCCTGAGTTCAAGAATCATTTGGAACACACTCCTAGGCTCACGGTGCTGCTCTTGGGTGTCCTGTGCAGAGTCAGGAGCTGGACTGGATGGTCCTTGTGGGTCCCTTCCAAGTCAGTGGAATCCCTTCTGTGCTTCTGTGACTTTCATCTCACAATGACATTTCAAAAGGACAAGAATAAATTGTGGCAGTGGGTAAGTTTAGGCTGCTGAATTTCATCATGAAAGTTGGAGGGAAGGGATGCCATAGAGAGGGACTTGGACAGGCTTGAGAGGTGGACCTGTGAGAGCCTCATAAACTTCAGCAGTCCTGCATCTGGGTTAGGGCAATCCAAAGCACAAAAACTGTGTTGGCAAAGAATAGATTGGGAGCAACCCTAACGAGAAGGACTTGGGGGTGTTGGTGGGTGAGAATATCAACAGTTTTGACAATTTGCATGGGCAGCCCAGAAGGCTAACTGCATCCTGAGCTGCACGAATAGAAACGAGGCCATCAGCTTGAGGGAGGAATTTCTCCCCTCTACTCTGCACAAATGACACCTCAGCTGCAGTGCTGCATCCAGCTCTGGCGTTCCCAGCAAACCAAAGATGCGAACCTGTTGGAACAAGTCTGTGGAGATGCTCAGAGGGCTGGAGCACCTCCTGCAGGGAAACACACTGAGAGGGTTGGGGCTGCTCAGTCTGGAGAAAAGAAGGCTCGGGGGAGATCTCATGGCAGCCTTCAGCAAAGGCAGCCTGGCACGAGGAAGCTGGAAAAGTGAAGTTTCATGAGGACATGTAGTGACAGGAGGTCATGGCTCTAACTGAAAAGGGGCAGGGTTATTAGGTGTCAGAAAAAATTCTTCACTGTGAGGGTGGTGAGGCACTGGCACAGATTGCCCTGAGAAGCTGTGGATGCCCCATCTCTGGAAGTGTTCAAGGCCAGGCTGGATGAGGCTCTGAGAAACCTGGTCTAGGGGAAAGTGTCCCTGCCCATGGCACAGGGGCTGGAATTAGATGATACTTAAGGTCCCTTCCAATCCAAATCATTCTATCATTCTACGATGCCCAATACATTTTTAGAATTATTTCTTTCTCTGTCTGCTAGTTGGACATCTGCTCATTGTAGTCTATATTTTTTGGTAGCATTGATCATAATGTATATTGATTTTGGAAACAGATGTTTTATTTTTGTATATAGGACAATTTACATGTAAAATAATGACTAAAATGTGATCATAAAATCATAAAACTAAAATAAAAGGAACTGGATATATTATGGGATGCTGAGAGAGTGAGTAGTGATGCAGGAATTATTACACCATTTTAAAAACATTATCTATAGAACCCATTTCAGTTGCAGAAAGAAATATTCTTCATAGTATAAATTAAAAGACTATCTATTTCATCATTACAGCATTTCTTAAAGGTTGCAGAAATATTAGGTAGAATGCAGTATATTTGCATCCTTAAATTGAAATGATTGGCAACAGTTTTTTTTCTTTTTTTTAAAAAGTTTATCATAAAAATCTCATGCAAAAGTAAGGTACTTTTACTTTTGTATGAATTTCTATGGAAAAGGCAATCAAGCAGAAACAAATGAAGGAACTCAGTATAGTCTGATGCAAAAAAATTGTGTCTATTTCAAGAGAAAGAAGAAAATTCTCACAAAACTGGGATAAGACCTGTAAAAAAAACATAACTGGCTCATAAATACTGTCTTTTCATTTGCCCTAAAATATGGCATATAAACAACTATTTTACTCATATCAATAGAATTTTCCATACTCACCTAATTCCTACTTCTTATTAAATCCTGAGAGTATCTGCCATTAAAGTCATAGAAAGAGTCAATTAATAAGTTATCATATGACAAAAGTATGTTTTTTTCAATTAGACTAAATGAGTTTTCACGTCAACAGGACAATTTTAATTAATACCTGTCAATTGCTTTTCTAACTTTATGATTGCAGTCAACATTTATGTCCTTTTTGCAATACTGGATGGAATATCTGGTCTGAGAAAATGAGAACTCTTAACAGAACACTATTATCAGAACAATGCATTAGTTAATAAATGAGCACAATTTTATAGTAGACTATAAGTCCAGTCTTGGCAGCATGGAATGGCTTATATGTAGAGTATCATTTTGTGAACCAGAACAAATTTATTCCTGCTTTTCCTGTTAAAAAATTACACTAATTTTTTTAAACTTTTTTTGGTACACAGTTCAAATGAGAGAGCAAGTAATAAGTGATGCAATAATTTGAAGGTTTCTCAAACAATTGATTACAAATAAAGAGAAGGATTTTATGCCAAAGGTCACAATAAAAGCTCTTATCAGTAAACTTCATGAATAATTTGATGTAAATCAGTTGAAAGAAACTGGCCAGGGTTAGATCAGAATCAGACCCAACACTAGTTATTAACCTACATTGTTAGGAACAATTACTGCCAAGTAATTTTCAGCATTTCCTCCATGAACCTTTGTTTCAAAGCCAAGTTTTAGACAGCCTCAACTGATTTTACATAATTGCTCTGTGTGCTTTTTAAGCCCCTGTGTAGTAATTGTGTTCTTCTGCTATGAAAGACTCACAAGTGAAAACAACCCTCTTTCCTTCTAATTTTAATGTTCTGAAGAGGATCCAAAAGAAATCTCTGTACAGCTAAAATTAAAAATAGTTACAGGTATACTTAACGTCTGCCTCCTTCTTTGATATTTAGAAACAATTATCTGAATGACTATTCTTTAATTTCTTTACATCATTTTTTATTATATTCATGTTACTATCCTATATTAATTATCAACATCATCATTACTACAGTCCTTTTGAAAGGCTTATTTTTGTGTGTTTTGATATAGGATGGACTAGGTTCTGAGTTCTCTGAAGTGAAAAAAATCCAAATCTTTTTACTCAAGATGAGTACATTTTCCCTACATCATGGGAGTTAACTGCTAGAATGGAATTTGAAACTTGCAATTAATAGAAGGCATCAAGAGAATGCCTACTGAAATTGCAACTGAACCGATGTAAAACTAATAAGAAGTCCGTGATTATTCATTTTGGCCATCCTGTCCTCCCACTCCCCACTCTAACTTGCTATTTATTATTTATACTCTTATTTTCAGGAAGTTCCTACAGAGCTGGCTAGAAACCATGCATCAGATAAATAATCTTGAGATCAAAATTCCCCTTTATAACACTCAAAATGTAATTGGAACTGCTAAGAAGAAACCATATTTGCAGTAGGAAAGTGACTTATTTGGAATAAAAAGCTTGGCACAGTGACTAATCACACAGCATTCCCAAATTGGCTGTGACACTCAAGTACTTTCCTTGTATTGTAATGTCAGTGGAGGATTTGGATGGATTTCCAACTCCTCTGTTTCCCAACTTTTTAGTTTAACTTAAACAAACAAACAAATAACAAGAAGCAAGGACTGCCTTTGTTTGCAGATTTCAGGGAGGTTTCTGTGGATGCCATCAGAGATTGCTGTTTCTAGTGAAAAGTGAACTTTAACCTGGTTGTAAATCTGTGCATCTCTGGTCCAGCCAGCTGGGACTTGGGTTCAAATTCCACTATAGAATAAGACTTTTGCAGCACACTATGAAGAGTCTCTGTTTTCTAGATGATCGAATCTACTCTCCCTTAAAGGTAATTAGCAAGATTTTTATTATCTCCTGTTCTGCAGTTAAAGCCTTAATTTCAAGTTTAGATGTAGTGAGTTGGCTACATTGTGTTGTTTTTTGTTATTCCCATTTCTCTCTACTTTGTCATGATCACAGAATCACAGAATCACAGAATCACAGAATCACAGAATCACAGAATCAGCAATTTTGCAAAAGATCTTTGAGGTAATCAAACCCAACCTATGACCCAACACCACCTTGTCAAATAGACCATGGCACTGAGTACCACATCCAGGTTTTTCTTAAACACCTCCAGGGACAGTGATGCCACCACCTCCCTGGGCAGCCCATTTCAATGCCCAGTTGCCCTTTCTGTGAAGAACTTCTTCCTAATGTCCAAATGGTTATAATCAAATTCCCATGTATTTGTTGGTAGAAATGCTGTACTATTGTGTGTTCTACTCATTAGCATGGCTGGTGAGTGAGAATTAACAGCTAAAGCAGTTGACTAGGATTTTTGAAAAGATGATGTGATCAGTCCAGCATCCACTGAATCCTGTCAAGAGCTTTCCTATTGTCTTGCAAACCTTCTGAAGGAGCAGTTTTAAGTCCTGGTAATCATCTAATTAAATAATTGCTTTTAAAAAGGAATATGAGTTGTGAGAAATTGGAAGTGTACTAGTAGTTTCTGTAAGATGCCTTGAATGCATTTCAGGGTAGAAAATAGGTGATAACAATGTACTACAGGAAATCAGATTACTAACATACACTTTGGGAAATAATCTTTAAGCTTTTCTACAGAAATGTGTCAGCCAGCAGAATTACAAATGCAAACCCAGCAACAGTAAATCTTGGAAGGAACCAAACTTATTGTGAAACCATACCTCTGCCTGTGGTGTGTGACATTATTCACTTTCCATCTAAAAGAAGAAGTATGTTTTGGGGATGTGCCACCTGGGTGTGTGTTTGTTTTTTACAGCAGACAGATAGAAAAGATTCAATTTTTGGGACTGATTCAATAAATACTTTTCACTTCTTCTAAGAAGAAAATTAAAAAAAGAAGGGAAATTCCTTCTCAAAGGAATAAGAATGTTTGAAATGGGAACACTGTTGTCCAATAAAATGCTACAGTATTTAGTAACTTATTGTAATTCTGAGGGGAAAAAATGCTTGCAAATATTTTCTGATTGTTGCAGAGTTTATAAGAAAACAAGAGTAACATTTGGGGTTTTTTTGTGGCAAGTCTTCTGCTTCTCTTTCCATAAACACATGAAGCCCTACAGTCTCAGAGTGCTTTTCCTGTTTGATATTTTGTAACATTAGGCTAATGCTCTGATCATCTGTGGGTGCAGCCCTGGCAATCTATGTAATTAAGAATGCAAGTCAACTTCTTTTTTAGATGATTTTGTGAATGTCACCTGCTGCCAGAGTGTCCCAAGAAAAGACTCAAGTTCAGACCTTTAAAGCAAATCTCTGAGGAGTTCTAAATATTTTTTTGAATTAAGTTAAAATTATTTTGATTTTAATTTAACTGTACAAATTACAAGGCAGTAGAAAAATTTAAAACCCCCTTGTTTCTTTTAATTTGTGTAAGAAAAACTATGAGAATTGTGAACAGCAAGGTTTCTTATTCCTGAAATAAATAATTATGTTGATTAAATTTTAGTGCATTTTTCAATATGCTGCTGAAGCCTGCCAAGTACATATTCTCTGCCACATTGCTTTGGTAGTGTGAATTCTAGGGTTTATGCACAATAATTACACTAAGTGCTGAAAAAATCATTCTTTGAATGATGCATTTCCTGGGTGATAGTTACATTCTGGGGTTATGATGATAGCAATAAACTGAAATTTGCTTGGATGATCAGCACATCACGCTGGAGGAAACAGAGGCAACAATAAATCAATTGCAGGAGACAGTGGTCAAAAGCAGAGTTACTCTTTATTCCTTGCAATTTTTTAATGAAAAACAAGTGGCATATAGCTAAAGTTATAAATCTGCCTTGAAAAATTAAACTATTACTCGCCTTTCTTCTTTGCTTATCTTGCCAGACTACACTGACACAGAAGTTTTGCAGGCAGTGGAAGACAGTATTTAATCTTTCATAACCAACATAAATTCACAGTTGTTTTGCTCAGGATAAGGTTTACATAAAACTCCTCCTTTATTACTCCTTTTATCTTTGACAAGAAAGATTTAAAATTTCATCTCAAAACTAGGTAAAATTCTGATGTTTTCTCAAAACGTCCCCTGAAATTCTGTATTAATTTGGCATAAGCAAGTAGGAAAACTTTCCTTATACAGAAGGAAAAAAACAAGAGAGATTGAAGGGAGAAGCAGCAGAGGAAAAAGAGATTGCCAAGCTACATACAAGCTAAAGCTTAGAACACTAATCAAAATAAAGTTTTGATGAGATGAAGATTTAGCTGCTGTGGGCTAAGATGTGAATTAGAATAAGAGAGAATTGGATATATCGATCTACTTAAAGAACCTGAATGGAACAACAAGCAAACTTGTTAGGAAAGATCTCAATAGGAAACTTTTGTTTTGCAGTTTGCACTCTGAATATTTTCCCATTCTAGATTAATGATGGCTAAATCCTTTTGCCACCTTAGTGAGAGTACAAGCACACGAGGAAATTTATGTTTCCTTGCGGTGGATAAACATCCACACCTCTGTGGTGTGCCTTTTGAAGAGAAATGTTCCCAAAGCAATTGTCCAGTTTTTCAAGTGCTGGAAGCTAGAGCTCAAGCTGCAGTTCCACTTTTCCAGGCAGAAACCAGGTGTTTTATCTGGGCAGAACAACTTTTCTTCCACTGTGCTCTAGTCAGTTAATCACAGTAGTTTGGGGCATACAAGGGCACTCAATCTCTTTTCTAACACTGAAACTTCTCACCTTTTTATTCACCATTCCTTGATAAGCCTGCTTTCCCTGTGTCTTGTTTTAAACCACTGCAGTACACTAGAAGTGTGAGTGGTAAAGCTGACAACTACACACTAGGTACACCAGAATATGTTCTATTTTGTTCTTCTCTCACAGGTAACTTTGCACCGATGAAACTGCAGCATCAGTTTGGAATCTGATTATGAATCTGTTTGGAACTGTTTATGTTTTTCACAAGATTAGCTTTCCTTTTTTGTTCTTTCATCAATAGCAACTCTTTCAGCAAATCCACATAGCTGATTTATTGTGAGGAATCAAATAAAAAAAATTAAATACATGCCTGCAATAATTACGTAGTACGGTGTAACAGCTGTCTAATGTTTCCCAAGATTATAAGATTTTAGAAACTCAAACCTCTCTATACACTCCTTTTCAAAGTGTCCTGCATTGCCAAGGACACTTAATGATGGAAAATAATACTGTCATATCTCTGGGAGAAGAGAAGGAAATTTCTACTCAGTTTTTCTGAAAACACTACTCAGGAGTATTCTGAGAAAAACTACAGAATAGCTGTTCGCTGAGGAGAAATTACATGAGGTTCAAGTGCTGCAGTTTGCAATGAAAAGCAAGAAAAATTTTTAAATTAGAGCATGTTTATCTGGCTAGAAAAGTCATGTAAGTTCATATGAAGTCGAAGAGTATTGTTAAATTGCCACAGGATGGAAGTAAATTTATCGATACTTTTAGTACTCACAGTTCAGAAATGTTCAGTGCTCAAGGAATTGCATTTTCAGTTCACTTAATGCAATCACAACTATTTAATCATAGGCAGCAGTTTTTGGATGGAAAGACAATAAATTTAATATATTCTGAAAGGCAAAGTGGAAAAGTTGTTTGGACAATATTTTTCTCATTGTTTATTTTCCCATCTCTTCTCTTTGTGATAGCATGTTAAGCAAAGTAATAGGAACGTTTTATTCTATTGGACTATAAAGTCTTGTCTTGTTTTAGTGTAGCTACAGTTGTACAACAAAGCATTTAAAAACAAGACAACATCAAATACACTAACTGGTTTTTAGGAGGATAGAGAAATAGCTATCTTGCCCTGCTACCTCTGTGACAACTGTAAGAGTGAATAAGAGTAAAGTTTGAATAAGGTATTTCAAATCCATCCCCTTTCTTCCTACCCAATCCTTAATTCCATCATGAACTGAAGTACAGAATTAGTTAAATAATATACACTGACAACATATTCTGAAGGCTGTGTGCTTTTGTACAATATTTCTTTGTTCAGTTTATACAAATACCACAAAGAAAATTTCTTAAAATTAGTCATGGCAATTTTTTTTCAAAAAAGTTTTAAAATTTCAAACCCACAAAAATGTCATAACTTCACAAATATATCCAAATAAACGTCCTCTGATTTCTTTTTTATTTTTCCCCAGACCTGACCACAAAATAAGAAAAGCTGCTTCCTTTGATCTGAAAAGAAATTACTTCTGAGGGCTCTAAATTTTATTTACTACTAATTTTGCTTTAACTTTGGAATAAATATTAATACTAGTGGAAGTTTAAAAATAAGATCAATTAAACTCATTGACTCAAATTAAGGCTTAAGCAATACACTAGCAGCTAAGAAAAGATACTAACTTGAGTATCATGTAAGGACATTTTGTCAAATAGGTTTGTGCCTGTAGCTGTAGAGCCAATATGGGGAATTGAGAAAGAGTATTAATGATAGAAAGTACTTGGTTTGGTGGTGAACATTTGCAGAAGCCTGCAGCCTGTGTAATGCCATGCAGGGGTTTAAAAGGAATGGTCAGGGTTCAAAAACTGAAAGGATATTTGGGTAGTTAACTCCATTACAGTAAGAATATGCCCACTTTATCCTAACAATTTCAGTTATCTATCTCCATGATTAAAAAGAGAAAAGTATTCAAATATCTGGATAAAGGATGAAAAATATTTAGATTTTTATGCTGCTTTATGGAGATGAAAACATTTCTGTATACAGTAAGCTGCCCTCACTATCACTAAATCTTTTTTCAGCATTCCTATTAACAGATTAAGGCTTTTTAATCATCAAAATTTCCTACTGAACCTCTGGCTTCTCAGGAAATTAGCAATCCAATTAATATTCTGCAGGTACCTGTGCACAAGATTATTCTGGTTCATCACAGTTAGCATTTTTCTATATAGCCTAAACAAATTCTTTGAGTTCACAAATTCTATTGCTGCAGCTCAAGCATTACAAGCTTCTGTTTTTCTGGTTTTCTTTTTTATTCAGCTAGCAATAGCTGCTTTTATGTACTTTTTAGCAATTTGGCTAATCATATAAGCAATGAATTTTAAAATAAGACTAAGTAGTCTGAATTTTAATTCTGAGGTGCATTTAAGCACTATAACACAACCAAAAAGATCATAGTTTCAAGGGTCAAAATACCACTGCATCCTACAAGTATCTGTATCTCTGTGAATCTGCCCCTATATGTCTCAAGAGCGTCTGAACCAACTGCAATGCAAGCATAAGCATTAGCAGCACGAGACAAACTATCATCATGCCTAACTGATTTAGAGCAGGTTTTAGTATCAAAGTTGTTGATCCCCTGGGAGCAGAGTCTCTGAAAGGATAATTTATACAAAAATTTGCTTTATGTTTTTGTCTGCTTAGACAGCCATACGAATCACTATGTGCTGCTAATGCCCGCAGGACACAGACGCCTCTGCAGTGCCTGTGCATTTTAGAAGTCACTTTCTGCTCGGTTCTGCAGCTGTTTATTATCTTACCCTGCGTTCTGAAGCTTTCACAAAGTGTCATACTGAGCGTGGCTCAAGCTGAGCTTGCTGTCGAAGCTGTGTCTGAGCTGGACTTCAGGGAGAGCAGGGAATTGAGAGCACTCGGGACTGGAGACTCTGCTTTGTGTTATGCAACAATCTTCCAGTCGTTCCTCTCGGCTTGTGACAAATGCCTGCCCTGGTTTATTACATACTAAAATGCAAACTTCTTACACCACAGCACTGTCTTTCTCCTACTCTTGCCATACCAGCCTATATGTTTTTGGGAGACAGGGGGTTTGTGTGCATTGTACAGAAAACCGTGCTGGTTTAGGCATGGAACAATTCCAGGGGCTAGCCTGGGGGTTTGACATGAGGAAAGCAACAAGATATGATAGAAACATGGTTCTAATCTGAGCATGCCAAGGGATCTTTCCTCTTGAAGAATCTTTACTCTTGAAGAATTACTAGTATGTTTACTATATAGGTGATAAAGTGGGAATTATTTCCACCCTTTCTAGAAGTTTTTACTTTCTGGACACCTTTTTGATAGATTTTAGATTAACTTAGTTTTACTATTCCCCCCTAATATTTTTCTTTCTGACTAATAAATGGATTTATATTAGTTCATAAGAGTTTTATGGCTTCTGTGTAGCACTGGAAGTGATATAGTTTCAGATGTCAATACTTCATAAAGTTATTAATGTAATCACTACATAAAATTATCGATGTCATCTAGTATAGAGATTTTTAAAGTCTTGAATTTTCATTAAAATACAAGTTTATACCTTTTTCTTATGCCACTCTCACACTGTAATCTAAAACACATAGAAAAAGATAATATAAATTAATAGTCTTAATTGCTTGTACTGAAATGGAGGTGATAATGTAAATTCTTTTAATTCCATGGGTAAATAAAAAACAATTATTCATCTGTGGTGTAAAGGAGACCCACAACAATCACTACATTTTTGCATTACTCTAGAAAGAAAAGATCAAACGGAGGAACAGTGTAAAGGCCAAATATATCTCCTTGCTGGAGTTAATGCAGCTTGCATGTAACTGCACCAATAGCTAGGGTAACACATAAGCAAAGAGTATGTTAATAATAAATTGTAAAAAACTCCTAAACTTCTTGCAACTTGCAACTTCTTGCATCTCTGTATGGAGAGGTTTGGTCTCATGCTGTCTATATCCAGCCAGAAACTTCTTGCCCCCCTACCTCCCAGTAAAACCCCCAAGGATGTCTTTTTGAGGGAATATTATCTTCTCCAGTGCTGTAGCACTCTGGTATGTTCTGATAATCAAGCTTATACTTTGTCATTCATTAAGCATTCCTTTTGTGTCTCATTAGTCTGATGTCTTCTCTGTCATAAAGAGATGTTTCTAGCAGAAAGGAAATTATTTTTTCTTAACACAGATAATGACATTTTGATGGCAGTACTTACAATGTCTCTGTTTCCTTTTTTCCAATAGATTTTTCATTATATATCCTGGATATTAGATTTCAAAAAAGATCATTGAAAGTTGTGTAACTTTAAAGCTTTATTGCATTAGCATTGCTAATTAATGGGTAAATTATTGACACAAATTACTGCCACACAACTTCATACGCATGCAGGCACATACATACCAAATTGGAAATTTAATCTAACAATTACTAGAAATGTGGCTGTTCATGAATCTCACACAACAATCTTTGAAGATTAAAACTTTACACATTCATGCATTTAAATATACATATATAAACAGCCACATAAACACTCAACAGCACTCACATTCATGTTTAATGCAGGCATAAATTTCTTGTAGTCGTTGCACAGCTACACCTGTCTTTCCTAAGCATGCATTTCATCCAAAGAGTACAGTATGTAGTCAGTCAAAAAATGTAAGGCCTTACCTTCAGAATCAGGGCTTGATTTCTTGGACGTGTTACAATTCACTTCCACAGCACGCTCTGCCCTAAAGTCTGTGATCAGCACTACAGGAAAAATACCAGGCATGACCTTTATATATATACAATTCATTAATAGAAACAAGTGAGTACTTAGATTCTTGTTTCAGTTAGACATTTATCAAATGATACCACTGTTAGAAAGAGATCCTTCAAGCAAACAATCTGCGTTGAGTTGGGAGTGATCTTGATGATACACTTCGGGGAAAAAAAGGACCTTATTGTACAACACAGCAGATGAAAATACCCACAGCCATTGCACGTACCACTCATTCTGTTAACCATGTAATATAAATTGTCATTTTGACATGTAGACTATTTCTCTTCCTCTATCACCTCCGTGTCAATCCAATTCACTCATTCTTGCCAATGGTGAAATGAAAAAGAAAAAAAAAAGAAAAAAAGAAAAGGAAACAGGGGAAGATTGTTGTCCCAGATCTGCAAGTGCGGAACATTTTAAAGCCAGTTAGGTTAACCATTGGGAAGATGTTAGTCTAGATAAGAGAATCCCCACTGGTTTTCTGTCTCCCTTAGACAATGAAATCACGTAGTTGTGTCTGTGCCTCTGTTTTGGATTGCTCTGTTTTAACACATAACAGATTGAGGGCTGCCTACTATTCCTAATTAACTCAAACTAATGAGAGAGCGGGTGGAGGGAGTGCCAAAAAAAGAAAAGAGATCATGTATTGGAAGAGATTGAATTACAACTTAAAAGGGATGGAGAAAGGAAAAGAAAAAGGAAGAAGGTGGAGGAGATGCAAATACCATTAAGGCTGAAAAGTAGGGGAGAAGAATCGCCTGAGAACAATTTGCCTTTTATTTCTAACAAGAGGCAAAGATGTCTTGCATAAACACCAAAGAAACATAAGCTATACAGTATTGCACTACTGTTAGATTATTGCTTCTTTTTAGGAGCTGCTTCAGCACCTGCTGCCATCCTGGTTCTTTTCTCTCTCTCTCCTATTACCAGTAAGTTAGCTGTTTGGCTCGATAGCACAGCCCCTAATCAAACCAGTTTCAAGATAAAGCAAGTAAAAGTCAATTTTCAGGTGTGCACATACTGTGTGAAATGTCATGTGTGGAAAGGTACCTTTTTGCCCAGGCCCAGAAGAAGACTCTGGCCAAAGCTCTCACGTTTCTGTGCCTGAGGTCTCCTTTCTCCAGGAGCCAAGGCGAGGCTGGGAGCCTGCGGGAGGCAGAGGACAGCAGGAGTGTTTGCTGTGGTGGCAGCTGAGGCTGCAGGACTGCCTGGAGTGTCACCTCACCTCTTCCATGGATGTCCCTGCTCCATTGATTCAGGCTGGGCAGGAGAGAAGAGGGGCAGAAAGCAACGTGAGAGAAGAGGTAGAAGGGGAGACCAGAGACAAGGGGCAGGCTCATGGGGGGAGTCACTGGGGATCAGGTTAAAAGAAAGAGCTACCACGAAGAAAACAGGTCATCAGGCCAAGGGGGCAGAAGACACAGAATGAGTCAACTTTTCACATTAACAAAATTAGGGAAAAACTGGGAAAGCAGGGAGAGAGGCAGAAAGCAGCACAGAGCTGAGTGAGGAGGAGTTTAAGCAGGCAGTGAGCCATGGGGAGAGAAAGGGCAGAAAGGAGAGGGAGAGGCAAGGGCTGGGATGTAGCCTAGCCCCCACCACTCTCAGCCCAGACCCAGAAGCTCTTGCTGGGCCCTGTGCCTGCACACACACCTGCACACGTGGGCAGTGCTTGCCTCTTTACCGTGGGCTTGGTAACAGCACTGAACAGTTTATCAAAGGCACGGGGGTGTGACAGGTAAGCAGGATGGAAACAGCCAGCTCGTTTTGGCCGGCCGCGCTTGTTTGCCTGTAAGGAGGCCAGGCTGCTGCCAGGCTCCGTGCAGATGAAATGAAGCAGGGGCTGCAGCAGGGCAAAGGACGCGCCGCCGAGCCCTGACAGGCTGAGGTGTGACCTGACGAATCCTAAGCACCCTGGACATCCTCCGGACAGGAGGGGAGCGACGGGACACAGCCCGGGCTTGGGCTCGGGGGAGGAGGATGGGAAAGGGGACCCTACAGCTCCTTGGTTTAGACCGAACACAAATGCAAATTTAATTACAAATGCAGCCAATGGAGGACAGAAATTTGCACCAAGGTTGTCTTAGATTTTTTTTTTCCCCAAGGAAAATTTTGGCACTTTTTTTTCACACAGGGAAAAATAACTTTAAAAATTCCAACATCTCCATCTCATTAACAACAGACTTTTTTTTGACTTGACTTTTTGTTTTTTTGGTTTAGGTTTGGGGTTTTTTTTCAGTTTGTGGTGTTTTTTCAGTTTGTGTTTCTTTTCCCTTGGAGCAGGATATGTCCTGTAAAAGACGGATACAAAAACAGCTTTTGAAATGTAGTCTGCAACTTAGGCAAATGATATAAGAGCCTGGTATCTGTGCCCCAGATATACGAGCACCTGTGTCTTTGCAATCACTAAGTGACTGTGCACATCCATAGAATTTAACATATTTCATTGGTGAACAAGTGTGGCCACAACAATCATAAAATATGTCATAGCTGGTGCAGCTGTGGGAATATTTTTTTTGCAGATATGTGTATATGTCCTGGTCCACATGGGCCATAGAATTTACTTACCTACAAATATATCCCACTTGAAAACTTTCAGGAGAAGCTATTGCCGTATGCTGAGAGATGTTCTGTTATAACCTGCATCTAACACTAGCTGTTTAAAAAGCAAAGGAAAAAGAGAGAGTGAATTGTAGTTTTAAAATCCAAAAGCAATGGAAGGAAAATTCTGGTTACCTTCAAACAGCTCCCACCATGGGAACTACAGACCTACTGCTAGTAAGCTTGAAAGTTAAAAGCTAGCCAACAGAGATGTGAAGGAATACATGTGTAGGTAGAGAACAATTGTGTTTTTGTGTTTTGCATTCTCTGCTTTTGTAATTCCCTAAAAAAAAAAGAAATAGTGAGAGAGCAGATTAACTCAGAGCACAGTGCTAGCAAGGCTAAGATGATCCTTGTGGGTCCCTTCCAATTCAGAATATTCTGTGAATGAATACTGAAGAGAAAAAAAAGCATACACACATCCTATAGTTTATTTCTCTTAGTAATGCAAAGCCAATAGATTGTACTTTTGTTTTGCATAAGATAGATTTGACCCGAGGAGAGAGGAGGGGTCCCAATTGACTGGAAGCTGGCTAACTTTGTCCTAACTTTCAAACACAGCAAAAAGAATGACTCTGGAAGCTACAGGTCTTTTAGTCTCACAAACAATGCCCAATAAAGTTATGGAGAAGGTTATTCTGGAAGGCTAAAGGACAACACAGTCATTGGTCACAGCCAGCACGGCTTCATAAGAGGGAAGTCCTTCTTATCAGACCTGATTTCCTTTTATGACAAAATAACCCACCTTATGGATTCCCTTGATCATCCCTTGAGTGGATGCACTCTTTTTGGATTTCAGAAAAGCTTTCAATAGTGTCTCTCCCAGTGTCCTTCTGGAGAAAATGTGCAGCACACAGCTGGATAAACACATCATGGTGTGGGTGAGCAGCTGGCTCACAGGTCAGGCATGAGGGGTGACAGTGGATGGGGTGGCATCAGACTGGTGACCTGTCACCTCTGGGGTTCTACAGAGTTCCATCCTCAGCCCTGCACTCTTCAGCATCTACATAAATGACTTGTACTCAGGAGTGGAAGGGATACTGAGCAAGTTCACAGATGATACAAAATTGGGACAAGCTGTTGACTCCCTCAAAGGCAAGGAGGCCCTGCAGAGAGACCTCAAAATTAGAGAGCTGGGCAATCACATCCATATGAAGTACAACAAGGGAAGGTTCTGGATTCAGTACCTGGGATGGGACAACCCTGGTTGTGTTAAATAAACTGGGGAATGAGAGGCTGGAGAGCAGTGCTGCAGAAAGGAGCCTGGGAGTCCAGGTCAGCAGGAAAGTCCATGTCAGCTGGCAGTGGCCAGGAGGGCCAACCCTGTCCCGTGATCTCTTCTGTTTGGTGACCACAGACAGGACCTGAGGGAACGGCATGAAATTGTGTTGGGGAGGCTTAGGTTGGATATTAAAAAAAAAGGTTCTTTACCCAGAGGGTGGCTGGGCACTGGAACAGGATCCCCAGGGAAGTGCTCACAGAACCAAGCCTGACAGGTTCAAGAGCCATTTGGACAATGTTCTCAGGCTCATGGTGTGACCCTTGGGGCATTCTGCTCAGGGCCAGGAGTTGGACTTGATGATCCTTGTGAGTCCTTTCTAACTCAGTGGAATCCCTTCTGTGCTTCTGTGACTTCCATCTCACAATGGCATTTCAAAAGGACAAGAATAAATTGTGACAGTGGATAGGTTTAGGCTGCTGCATTTCATCATGCAATCTCACACTTGGGAGTAGTATTTTACAGAAGCCATATTATGGTCAACATACAGTCTCTTTTTACAGTCTGATTGTAGTCAGCACAAAGCACAGAGACAGGATGCTTAGTGCAGGATGCCAAAAAGGCAACTGTTTTACCATTTTTAGACATGATTATTTAGAACATAACATTTCTGCACACATGACACCACCCTGTCTCTTTTTACTGGAAAATGCACAGGTTAGAAATCTCTGGTTTGAAACACCTATTAAGAACACACAAAGAAAACAAAATAGTTGGTCTGTGTTTTTACCAGTTTTAATTGGCAGATCTTCTGCATAGCATACCTGTGTGCACATTTAGATAAATGAGAAAGATCAAATTTACAAAGTTGCAGAGTAGCTTATCTTTCTGAAATGGGTTTTGTGCAGCGTCTCCAGGCAGGTGCAAAGGAGAGCTGCTTAATTGTTAAAGCCAGGCCTTTTTAGGCAGTCAGGCCTTTTTCAGTTACATACTTTTAAATCATTACAAACACAATTGAACCAACCCTCATACACTATGATGTGAACACTTGATGGTTATATAACTTGGTTTTCTACTTCTAATTCAGCTGAGTCACTTTCCCGCAGTCCTTTCCTGCTTAGCTGAAGTAGCAGGTCTGGGCCATGACTTTACAAGGCCTCCCTTTGTAAGGTTTTACTTAGATGCAACATACAATCACTTTTCCCCCTCTTTCAAAGAGACTTTTGCACATCCAGATGAATATTTTGTGCCAGCTGAAAAATTGCATTGATGAGAAAAGGGAAAGTGAGGACAATTTTGCTGAAGTCCCAGAACAAATAGGCAAAGCTCTGTAGAGAACTGATATTAAACTTGTTGCATACACACCTTACACTACATATTTACACACAGCTCATGCAGACAGTCCTGTCTCACTAGACCACACCAGTGTATAACCCCTCTTTGGCTAAGGGAAGTTGTGACTGTCTGCTTTAACCATGCATAACCTTGCACAAAAACTCCAGAAATGGACTTTTGCAACTGCTGTGTGACTTTGGAAATTAGATTGCCATAGGATTAGGCATCAAGTATTTGACTTCTCTTGCTCTCAGGAAGGCTGAAAATGGATTGAGGCTATGAGGAGGGGATACAGCCCCCACTTTCACATTTTGCCAGTCTGCTTGCTAGGAGATCAGTCTTTCCTTTTCCAAACTGACCTAGTAATGGGACTGAAAGCAGAAAAAAATAAAATCAGCTACCTGGAGAACTAAAGGTTTTCCAAAATATATGTTGATGCAAGCCCCAAGTATCAGTTTACATAAAGTAACACCCAACACCCAAAAAAGAGGAAAAAAAAAATTAAAATGTGCACTTCTGTTTTAATCCTAATGTAGGGAAAAAGGGAAATACTTATATCACACAGTGTAAATAATGAAAAACTGCATTCAGGTTGCTGCTAAGTGTTGGAATCAATTAAGTTACACCAGATTAAAACTTTAATCTACTACAAACCTATAGCAGTCTTTATTTAAGATTCAGTTCCAATGAATAATATAGAATTTTTCTTTCCTTTCATTCATGTAAAAGAATTATTTTTTAATTTCTGTAATTATCTTCAAGTTATTCAATCAACATTTGTTTTAAGGAGACATGTGCAAAGTCAAGTGATTAATGTGTTCTGCATGATAATTATCTTAGACTTCCTGGCCAAATAACTTCAGAAATAAATTTTGCTTTTAAAAGACAATAAATATTCTAACTGTATTAAAGGTTTATCTGGAAATCTATAAACTCCTCATGGTAATAGGAAAATGCCTTCAACATATACCTTACTGCATGGTAGCAAATATACCGTACATATGTCAATTCATACATCAAATTTTACATTTTAGCAGGAAAAGTGTTCTGCAAATTCTGCAGGCTGGAGCTCAGTGTGTCTGCATGAGTATGCACCTCTCTGAGACTTCAGAGAACGTGAAAAAGAATCAGTATCTGACGTATACTCTCTCCAATGTGGTGATTTACAAATGCTGAGGCCATGCAGATCATGAATCTAAGCCTTTTTTTAATGTAAAGATGGCATGAAACCTTCAATTTTGTAATAATTATTGGATCACAAGGTATTCTATTCTGCTGCTATTTTGTGTTCTATTACACGGTGCTAGCAGGAATTTCCTAAAGCAGTTGCTTTAACAAAGTTAATTTCCTGATATTCCTACTTTATTGTGACCCAAGTGAAATGCTACCAATGTCATGAGATCTTTTGAAAAATGTATTGTAGCCCAGGTGGAATGGTACCATCATTACTGGACTTTGTGGGAAAAAGTCCAGTGGCTACCAGCTTGTGTTTTGGGCAGCATGGAAAATGACAGATAACTAAAGCACATTGCCTCACAACCCCATGACCAGCAGTCCAAGCTCCCCTCTGGAAGCAGCTCTCTGAGCTCTCCTGAGGCTCAGAGACACCCGTGCCACCTGTGTCACTGACCTGTGCCAGTGCCCCCATCCCAGTGGGATGGCTCTCGGAGCCTGCCAGCTCTCCAGTGGACAATACTTGAAAGACTGTCCCTGACTGTGAGGGCTCAGCTGATACTGCCCCAAACACACACTTACTCCTCGAGGTGCAGCAGCGCCCATTAAGAGATGCGAGGGGATTTGGTGTGAGCATTTGACTGAACTGGAGGGTACTTTTTGATGGGTTCCTTTAAACACACAGATGTAGATCTAGACAACTCTTTGCCTATGCATGTGTGAGAGTTGGTTATGGCATGAATTTTCTTATCCTGAATTTGTAATTAAGTCACTGTCATGATTTTACCTTATCTTCTTGAATAAGTGTATAGATGTTAAATTAGTCAATGATTAAGTGCTACTATACCCTTTTGAACCCTTTTGAACCTTTTTGAACCCTTTTGAACCTTTTTGAACCCTTAACTTCTTGTATCCACATTCTTTGTACTTTAACCCTCATACAGTCTCTACATAAATCACTCTACATCAATTCTAGTCTGACTTCCTTATGTATGATTCATCAGTAAGTGATAGGGTGATCCTTGCCACTGAGCTCTGTTAAAATGGCATTTTCTCAAATTTATATTAAAATCTGCTCTTTTGCCAACTGCTTTGATGACAACTCCTTAAGCAGCCTAACAATTCATTTGTGACATGAGGCTGCCAAGCAGAGGCATTAGTGCCCAGACAGAGAACAGTCAGCAGTCTTAGCATCCACTCTTAGTAATTCTGTACATCCTGCTTAAATTATGTCAGCACCTGACTGGACTGTGGCTATCCTAGCCACTTATACACACAGCAATTACCTGAATGATGCAGCATTTGCACCAAGTTTTAAGTCTGTTTATTTTGTGTAAACCCTTTCTACATCTTTCTTTTTCAGGCCTTGGAGTACTGAAAGCTCTAAAATAATGATCAGCACTCAATGGAGACTTTTGCCTGAAGCTAATGTCACGCCAAATTTGCATCAGCACAACTCACTGAGTTTTGTCACACTACTGCTAAACTACTCCAGCAGTGAAACAATGTCAGATCTGTATAACCAGAGGTGACTTACATTTCAGTTGTGGTTTTTTTAGTATTTGGATGTGTTTCAACCATTGGCAAATATTACACCTGTTGTGTCTCCGTTAGCTCTAGCGTGGGTTCCTGAGAAATGTAAATGTGGTGTAGCATTGTGCTGATGAAAGCTGAATATCTTCTGGTAGATAGTAATGCACTCTTCAGAGGGGAAGCCATATGTTATCATATGGAGAAATTGCCATATTACTCATCATTTTTTCATTCAATCTCTTGCAGATCAGTGGAGGATAAAGGGGTTTTTGGCTCTGGTTCATCAGATTCTGTCTTTGTTCTGCTGTAGAATGTCCTAACAGTTGCCAAGTGAAGCTAACAGGAGCTTAGGGAATTCAGACAAGTCCATCCCCTAAATAATGTCTGGCATGACTGAATCTTCAGCAGCATCACTTATCATGGGTTAATTTCAGGCATTGGTATGCCCACCAGAGAAAGACAATGTATGTTAGTTTGGAGGAAATGCAAAAATTGTCTAATAGGTGCGCTATTTTTACTGAACTTTTTCAGGACAAAACAGCCTCTTGAAGTGAACCACATATCTGATACACCTCAGTGTGTCACATGCATGCAGCATACAAAGTACAGTTTTGTTTAACTTGATATCTATTGGAAATGAAGGTAAGCAGCAAATGTCTGCTACCCTAAAGACAGGATTTAGCATGCTGAGAAATAGTATTGGTATTTAGCACGTGCTCCACGTTAACAGTAATTCAGATTTTCACAGCAAGACAAAAATGCTTTAGTGTTCAATTTGCATAGAAACCTTGAATATCTGGCTCTGAGAATCAGTTGTCCAGGAAAATTCAAGGCATAACACTGCTCAATTTGTTGCCAAGCAACAACAACAAACCTCTACCTCCAAAACTCATGGTCATCTTTCTATAAAAAAAATCAGTTAGAGAACTTTCCCACAAAACAAATGCAATGGAGGAGTCTTTGACAGTTGCTGGAAAATTAGTACAGCACACAATTTTATGGGAAGTGCTTCAGTCATTGTGTTACTTCTTACAATGTGTGGCCTTGTAGTTGTAAAGGACAAGACCAGAAGTGTCAGGAAAATGCTGGAGCTTTATGAAGTGTCACATACTGAAGGAAGGGAGAACAAAGTCCCCAGAGCTCACCACTATTCCGACTGTGGTAGTGTGAGAGCCAGCAGGTTGGCTCCGCCACAAGTGATGAACTAGGATTTCCAGAATGGGACAGTCAGAATCTCTCAGGAGAACAATCTGTCTGTCCTTCAGCCTGGAACTGTTTGTGTTAATTACAGTTTTAAAGTAACCTTAAAATCTTGGGGTTTGTTGTTTCTGACTTTTTTATTGTATGGCATGAATAGTTAACTGTGAGGAGATCAATGTGCACCTTGTCATGGTAAGTTTAGCTGAATTGGAGCTAACCAAGTGTGCAAAGAGCCTGTCACAAGCAGATTTACTATGTACCATTTCTTCATACAGGCAAGCCCCCCTACCTTTTAATTTTTTTTTTCCCTAGGTCTGCCTTTTTATTCTTGTTTTTCTTTGAAGACAGCAATGTGGCTGAATAAAAAAATCTCTTTGAATGCAGTTTCCTGCACTCTGTGAATGACCACCTGAGATAAATTTGAAGGAATTTTACTGATCAAAGGAATTTAATTCAGAGGATTATTTAGTCATTCTTTTAGGTGGAGTTTTATTAACTTTATGAGCTCTCATGTTTTCCTGCATTTTGTATTTTTTCAAAGACATCTGCTTTCTCAGTAAAGTGCTGCTTGAGTGTGACTACTAAAGTCAGCTCTTTTCTATATTAAAATGACTTTTGTATTCAAAGAAGTTTTGCTGTTCCTGGGGAACTGATGTACTGATTTAATATTGGCTGAGTCCCAAAGATATTTTAACACCTTGTACTCAGCTGACATGATTTTCTTCATGTTTTTCTTCATAATTGAATAAATAGTACTTTTGAGCACTACAGAGATTTCATTATATTAATTTGTTAATGTATCAATGGAAGAATTTTGGTGTATACATGCTTAATCCTCATCACTTCTTGCATCATGTTTTCTTTCAAGTGGCAATAATAAACTGCAATATAGATGAATGAATTGTTGAAGTGAATTACCTTGCAGTCTATATTTTATAGAAACGCTTTTGTTCCTGACAAGCTGATAAATTAATACAGTATATACTATAAACATTACCTACAGACTATTATGAAATGTTTTGTAAAAGTACAGGTCTTTCCCTTCTTACTCATTCACTATTTCCATTGATAAAAATTTGTTGATTTCAAACCTAACTTTCACAGCTGAAATCCCTTAAGCCTGAGGTAACTCAAGCTGCTTAAAAGGCTGCAGTGGCAAATAGTCTTGTGCTGCCAATTCATTATTGTTCATCATGTACTTTCACCATTTTAAATGCTGTGCATGTGGTTAGGATTTTCTAAGGCATTATTTGTATACAATGTCTTTTGGAATAATGGAAAACAGCAATTTAGGGCTCAGTTCTCATTTAATTTACACCCAGACTTAGCAAATTCTGACTAACAGTGAAATCATTTAACTTTATAGCACATGTAATCAAAATTAGGTTGTTAGGCTTTGTGGTAAGGAAAGCAGTTGTGGTTGCATCTTTCAAGCTATCTTGCCAAAACTGTTGTAGATTCCCAAGAGTTAATAATCAGTTATTTTGGGGTGTTTTCTATGTTATTTGAGAAACCTCTTGCAGTTTGTTTTTCTGTTGAATAGTTATCAGCAGCATTTTTCAGAAGGTATTTGAAGTGACTTCTCAAATATTATTTGGTTTTTTTGTTCTATAGTAGCAACAGTTTTTCTTCCGAGAAGTTCCTTTAATTCTGTTTTAAACTGCCAGGTTTTCATTAGGATGAGATTCCTACTTTTGCAAGGAGCCATAGCAGGAGAAACCATGAAAGAGGCAATGAAGGGAGAACCAAGGAAAAGCCTGGATTCAGTCTGAATTCAGTCTGGATTCTGAATTCATGGGCAGCAGATCAAGCATGCTCCAGAAAAAGAAGCTTGGTTGTGGAATTTTCATGAACTTCAATTGCTCAACCCTTTCAGGAACATTAATGTACTTCTGAGCTGTTGGAAGCCTCTTTTCTAGGAGTTCAGAACAGAAATTAACTAGGTGGCAGCTACTGAAAATGCTTCCTATCTTTTTTGTAAAACTGTCATTTTTACTGTCAGTTTTACCTTGAGATGTCATCTGAACAATTTTCTTTGTTTATTCACAGTTGCTTACAGGGCTTATCTTTATCACATCTGTATGAGAAATGTCTAGAGTCCTATTCAAGCCCTTACAACCACATTGCAAACTATAAAGCTACTTCTGTGTGTTGATGTGTAGCTTAAACACTGCCTATATTTAGCAGTGATATCTGGGAATCATGCTCTCAGCCAGACCTTTGCATAAAGATAGATCAGTGAAATTATACTAACGTAGCGCTTGCGTGATGAATTTAACTGCGATTTAAGCTCAGGGGAAATATAGATAAGAATGAACTTTGTTCATTATCTGCCAAGAGTAAAATTATGCTGGTGTTTTATTTCATCAGTTCTGGAAGTTTCTTATTCATCTCACAGAGCAATTTCCTGTTCATAGACTGTTAATGATTCAGTTGTTTTTCTGGACCATGTTCTGTATCTGCTTTTTGTTATACAGATAGCAGCTATTAAGTTTTGCTCTAAATTCTGCTCACAAGGTGTTACATTACCAGACTCAAACTCAGTATAAAGCTTTAAAGTGTGTTTATATTTTATTTGTCTTAAAGTACCTGATAATAATATTATTCAATAATTTAAAATTAAAAATCGATTATAAATTAATAGCAACACTGTTTTACCTGTTTTACTAAGCATAGTGGTGGATTCATTAAAAAAATAGTGCAACTGCAGAGAATCAGAAACCTTTGGTGAGATCTGTGTCAGAGCAAAGTAAATAAGAAACTAAGATAATGAGATACATAGAAGTCAATAAAAACTAAGACTCCTGCAACGCAGGCTTTTTGAAGACATTGCCAGAGATTTCAAGCAACCTGTACTCAAAAGGCAAAGTTAAATATCTACTACTATTTAATGTGCAGCCACGCAACCTTGAGGTCTGTTCTGTGAATATTGCCAAAATGGAGTGATTGGTGACTTTGGATGGATGATTTCAAAGGGGGGGAAAAAATGACTGCTGGATGATTTCTTCTCTCCAGGAATGATGCTAAGAGGGCTTTAAGGAATTTCCATACTATCATTGGCTCAGTGTAAGCAGAATGTAAGAGCAAGAAATCATTAATTGCAGTGATCTATATTGCACTGAAGTGAGGAATAATTGCAGTATGACTAGACATTTTGATCTAGTTAGAGGATAACACCTTGGAATGCATCCAGGATGTGTTAGAGCAGATCTCAGTGAAGGCTGGGTGACAGAGCACACTGTGCCTCTTTTACCAAGATGACTGCAGAATTAAGAAGAAATCATTTACTAACACTTCCAGCATTCATTTTCAGTAGTATAGTAATATTTAAAGATAACAGTAAGGACTAAGAGAGTCACAGTTGACATGGGGCTGTTTGAATACAGGAAGAAGTATGCCCTGACCTTGGAAGTATTAGAGTTACTTTTCTAGTTCAGGGCTGGAATTTAGCCTGAGGTGAAATTCCTGCTAGAGAACTCTTCCCACAGCACTATGCTGGCTTAATAAGGACCTTTTTTTTTTCCTTTTTTTTCTTCTGAGAGAAAACTCAAAATGTTCTTTTAGCAAGGCCAAAGAAAAAGAAAGTCCTGACTGGAGTCTTGACTGTTACTTTTCTGGAGTACTGAAATTTCTCCAAGGATTCCATCTCTAAAACCCCTGTAAGAGCTGAAAAGAATATATAAGATTGTGTAAAAACCTGAAAACTCTGGTTCTTGCAACTTAAGTCCAAAACATCAGTCAGGAGGCCATTATGTCTGTTAAATCTAATGTGGTTTGTAGAGAATTTGGAAGCTTCCCACTCCTTCCTCTACTTTTCCCATTGTCTACCGCTTGTAGTCCACACTCTGCTCTGGCTGAAGACAGAATGGAGTAACTCACCCTATATGTCTGAATTATACAATCCATTAAAACTCAAACCTCATTTTCCTAACCACCATGCTATGTCATGACACCCTAATTTGTCTGTTCAACACTATTTTACCTTCAGGGCTGGACTTTTCATGAGCTAGTTAATCTTTCTAGTTTGTGGTTGTCTATATAATTTTAAAGAACAGAATTTAAATGAGAAGCAAAAAGTAGTATCTATTTGAACCTGAAAAATGATCCCATGGCAAATGGGGGAGCTAAAGTAGCACTTAGCTCCCTGACCCTTCCCTCAGAATGTGCCTGCATAAGTAATTGCTGTGGTTTTAGGCTCAACTAGAGATGAAAACCTTGTCCCCACTCACTCAAACCCTCCTCTCTTCCCTCTCCACCCCAGTGGAATAAGGAGAATCCAAGTAACACTTGTATGTGGAGTTAAGAACAGTTTAATAATTAAAAATAAAGTAAAATACAATAATAATA
>JANIJU010000003.1:7489388-7501991 GCA_025504685.1 Leucosticte australis | reverse complement strand
AAAGACAGCAAAATATTCTGATGTCATATGCTAGCTCCTTTCTTTAAATTTTCATGCTAAGTAGAATAAAATAGTCAGACATTTGAAGTGCAGATCAGTACGTTCAGCTGTTCCCCAGACACACAGGGAGATTATGTTTTTTCATACTTTGAATTATTATTAATGCCAAATATCTTTCAGCTTTTTACACTTCTAGTAATGTAAGCACAAGGAAACACTTCACAGAGAATGTTTATACCCAAATATGATACTGGTAGTGTTTTGCATCCTAACATTAGCAACATTTCCATGTTGTACTGAAAAATAAAAGTGTCACAAAATAGATTGATGAAATACCTTTACTTTTAAGTGCCAAAGAATAAAAATAAATATCTAATTTTCAATCACAGAACAACATCTAGGTTTGCTATTGTTATTCATATTGGCTATTACATGCTCATCTCTGCATATACATGTGTTTTATGAGAACACAGTGATTGCTGAAAATCAGTACAGCATACAGATCTAACAGAAAGCTCCCCAGAACAATTTCAGCTGGGGATTCTTTGCTGTGTCTCTCTTCCATTCACAATGTAAAGCAACCCCACAGAATGAAATACTAAAACCTCTAACAATGAGAAAGCCTTTAACATCCTCAGAAAAATTTCACTCCTGACAGAACAAGGAATCCTTATTAAGATCTGCATATATGATGTAAACATCTCTCTACATTTTAGGGAACCAGACTGCCTGGTTCTTACAACACCAATTTGCTCCAAGACCTCTTGAAAAACTCCCCAAGCTCTAACATATCTTTAAACTTAATTTCTTCATCTTTTCTATAAAAATTCATATATTTTCTGAGGAATATCCAGAGTTTTCTTATTATGAAATGCTAACAAACAATGAACTAAAATCTATGTGTAAATCAATATTTCAAGATAGATCAAGCCCAGCTTGCAGGAAAAAGTTTTTGTAAAAAGCATGAAAGCGCTGCCATACTGGGTCTTATGCTTAGCTTCAGTAAGAAAACTGGCAACTTTTTGTTTCTGGGCTAGAGACATATGCAATTTAAAAATAAATCCTATTAGAAAATTTACCAATGAATAAATAGTTTTAATTGCTGTACTTTTTCCATGAGTCTGAAGCTCATAGATGAGGAGAAAGGCAAAAAAACTTGCACTGCACTTATCTGTACTCTCTCTGACTTAAAATATAAGACTAACAGAACCCCAGCTGCAGATACATCCAGTATCTGCTCACGGAAGCAGTACAACAGCCAAGTCAAGTATAAAGTAAACTTTCCTTTGGTTAATCCTTCCAAGCTCTGGCAATTGATTTAGAGACTGCTTGAGCTGGAAGTTGGATCACTGTAGTTTATGGGGATACATAGACTATGCTGAGGGGTTTTGTAAGCCTTTTTTAAACAAGATCCATAATTTAATTAGGTGGAGGCTGTTTTGTGATGTCACAGGCTTGTTTTATACAAGGATATGGTTAAGATTTTCCTACTACACAAAATGAATCTCTGTTATGCAGAAGGCCCTGTTATGCATTCCCCCCAATGGAATTACATTTATTTTTTTGGAAGACAGAAAGCTGATTAATTTTATTGCTATTAAGCTTGTGAGTCTTAAAATAATTAGTAAGGCCAATGTTCTGGAAAGGAAATAAGATCAGAACAAAAAAAATCCATGTATCTTATTGAATTAGGTAACATCAACTTGCCCTTGGGCTTATATCTATCCTGTGCTTCCTCAAGACCTGTCAGGAAAATAACCTGTTCCACCTTAGACTGCATAGAGACCGATAAGGTATCCAGTCATAAATTCACAGAGAAGATTATGCAGTACATAGTTTTATGCAATGTTAAGTGCCTCTATACTACTAGGGCATTTAGGAGAAATTACTCAATAATTGTCCTACCTCCATTCCCCAAATATATTTTCCTGCACAGGAGACACTCCTTTACCACTCTGATTTTTAAAACATATTTCTAGTCTTTGAAAATGTGATAAAACTATTACTAGCTGAAAGTGGTAGTGTAATAGGAGTTAAATTTTCTTCATAGTTACAGGTAGACCACTGCTTTTCTTTTTCCTGTTTAACACTTTTACAGAGACTTTAGATGGAATCATGCAGATTTCCCTGGTTTTGGTCCTAGTTTCCCCATGTACCATCTGAAATCTTTGGCTAAGCATATTTGAACTGCAGGGGACAAGATACATGCAAGGTTTAACTGATTCTCATAGGCTTTATACAAAGCTGTGCTTTCAGTGAATTGCTCTTCTTAGGAAAAGGAAAAAAATATTAGGGACAAAATTTCAAGCTTTTAAGAAAAGTCACCTGAATACAAATTATTTTACACTATTCTAACAAGTATCCCCAATAAAAACCTGTAATTTTAGCAATTTATTGATACAGACAACACATTTTCGCAATGCCTTCAAATGCAAGAAGACATATGCCGTGTTTTCTTCTGAAGCTCCCATGCTGCAGAAAACTGCAGCACATGGGTTACTTCTATGCACATGAAGATTTACGACAAACTTAGCAAGGTTCTGCTCTTCTAGGAGTGTGGTGGGTTTAGGACCACACTTCTATCCTTCAGTGTCTTCTAATATATTCTTAAGGCTCCTTATCTGTACATAGGAGGGCCCCTGGGCATTCCTGGCTGCATCCCTGGGAGGCATGGATTTCCAGGTGGATAGCCTGGCATTCCAGGCCTTCTGGGCCCCGGTGGCCTTGTCACAGCTATGGATGGTGGAGGAAGGTTTCCTCCTCGGCCCTGTGGAGGATAGTGGCCATTCAGGACAGGGCCAGGATGCTGAGATGAGCTGGCTTCTTGTGGCTGGCCTGTCTTCTTTGATTCATTGTCATCCTGTCCTTTCTTGCTGTCTGAAATGTGATTGGAGGACAGAATTAACAAATGATCATTCAAGTCCAACTCTCCCTGACAGGGAAATCCAGCAGCTGCCTGACTACCTTAGAGTGCAGTAGAAAGTCTGGGCTTCCCCTGCCCAAACCCAGGCTAATGCACCTTCACGACCTTCCGTGCTGTATTTTCCATCAATTTTTTCTGCAAGGCTCCTGTGTGGGTATGTGGGCAATTTGTCAAGATGCACTTAGATATCACCTATCAATGGTGATGAAGGCAGTAATTACACATGGCTCTTCCAAAGACAATCATCTCTCACCTGGGTTTCCCTTCTAGGCTTGAGGCAGTTTAGTGGCTGTAGGGCATGTGTGCATGATGAGGGAAAGGAAACAGCCAGAAAAATCCCTCAGGACAGACTGACACCCACCTGCCCCAGCCAGACTTTCTGATAAGAGTTGCTTACTGTGTTCTTACTACACCTTCTCCAGGTGAGCCTGGCACTGGTGACAAATACTTTCCCGCATAGTTCTGCATGGACAAAATGTAACAGAAGGGTAAAAGAGGTAAACTGTGACTGATGTGTGAGAGATAAGAAGGATCACTGGTGCTTGGACCAGGCTTTTTTCAGCAGGGTTGTGGCTTTCAGTTCAATATAGTTTAACTTTTTACTTTACTGTTGCTAGGTATGGAATAATGTTGCAGTATTTCTTAAAAAAGCCGAAGAAAGAAATAGGCTAATATGTGCGATTCATTATTGTGAAGGTGCGTCAGGAGATTGCAGCAGAGGATCATGCATACATGAATTACTCATTGTGAGACATTCAGACCAATTTTTACCTTTGTTTGGAGTGGATTCATCTTGCTTGTCTCCTTTAGGCTTTGCCGGTGGTGGTTCTGTCTCAAATGGATTTTCCTCTTGTTCATTTGATTTTTGTGCCTTTTGTTTATTTCTTCTTTTATTTTCTTCTGCTTGCTAATGATAGGGAGACAGATGGAAATTTTCAGTGACCCAAACAGTCTCTCTAATATTTAGTAAAATACAAAAAATCAGTAATTCTCTATTCTTACACTTTGTAACTTCTTTTTGAGTTCCAAGTTAGCTTCCTTGTAGGATTTGGATGTTGCATTGAGATAATAAATGCTCAGCCTAAATTTAAAAAATAATAGTTTCTTGTTAGACAGTGATTTAAATATAAAGACTCAGAACATTCCTTTAGCAACCATTACAGTTGTGATAATATAAGGCCTGTATCTTTTTCTCATTTATTGTGCTTAACCAGTTCTAATCTTTTGAACTATAATGAACAATTCTTCCTTACATTATGAAGAAGGCACTGTTATTTCAGGGGGGGAAATGAAAGAAATTATTCGATCCATTAATATTCTACATTCAGTCTTACAGTATTTAAAAAATATGTTTCAGTAAGTAGTGCTTAACTGTGAAATTACTTCTATAGAATAACTTATAAAAGTTAATTAAGTCTCTTGACATACCTTAAAAATTAGTAAATCATATTTATGAAAGCTCCTGAACAAATATAGTAAAGAATCTGAAATACTGTCAAGAAAACAACCAAAATAACATTCCTTTTTTATGTTCAGTTATTGCTTCCTTCTTCTACTAAGAAAAAACACAATATTTTCATTTTTCTGCATATGGAATTACAATTGTGACAACTTTATGAAATTAGTAGTTTTCACTATCCTGATTTATTAAGAAAACATCTGCTATGAAGTCTTTAATTGAAATAAGCAGTAAATAATTAATCAGCATATACTGTTCCCTCTGCTTTGCCTGATTTTGCCTTATATTTTTCCTCTTTCTTTTTTTTTTTTCTGTTTATTTTTAGTATCTTTACCCTTTACAGCTAAGGGTTGAAATAGAATATGGCATCAAGTGAATCTTGGCAAAATTTCATCTCAATATTTCATATTGCTCATATAAAATCCTTTTGTAATTTCTATTGTGTTCCATAATGTCTACATTTACTTGCAGTTCTGCAATGCAAAGTTAAATTCCAGTGTGTCTTTGTATAGAATTAAATTTTAGTTCAGCAATGTGCTAAATAACCAATGTAATAACCCTATCAGGCATGTTAAAATGCCTTGATGAAACAGGACTCAATAAAATCTCCAAGGGCAAGTATTCCAGGGCCATTTTTCTTTACCAATTAATGAGTTACTCACAAAAACCTCTACTAGCCTTGTTTCACAGTCTCCAAAACTCTGTCTCATGCCCCTGTCCCAATAATACAGAGTACAGTCTTTATCAATTAAAGGCACTGAAGATGATTCACTGAAAGTTACTTAGAATAACTCTGCTCTGTGATCATGTTTCTATTGAACTTGTTAAGGATTTATGATGCGCTGTTCTGCGTACTGGACAAGGTGATCAATGTCAGCATTACAAATTCCTTGTGGGCCTTTTGCATTTTTATAGTTTTCTATCTTTTGTGGCAGGAACTACATTTTTTTTTGAGTATAACTAAACAAAAAAGAAAGACATTGAACAAAAAAGAGATATCAACCTTTCTGCAAATACTCATTAAGTAGGCTAAAAGAAAAGACTCATTAATTGTTCAAGTCTCTCATCACTGCACAATTAGCACTGCATTTCTAAGTTATTCAGGCAGTGATGATTCAGAGTGAAAGAAACTTATCAGACCTTAGACACAGAAAGCATTGAGTTAATATTCTGTACGTACACCATCAGCAATATAAAGGGTAGAATAAGTCCAGGGTTAGAGGCATAACCAAATACCTTCCCAAACCAGGAAGGAAAGTCGTGCTCCAGAGTTTCTGATATGACTTCAAACATTCTAGTCTTCCCACTATTAAACAGAAAAGTTGACAATATCACATACAAGGATTATGGCAGCTATGAATACATAAGCTAATCACATCACATCAAACCTGGAAAAAGGATAATACAAGATATGTTAACATTGTTTAAAACTTTACACTCTGAAGGTAATATTGTCTAAAGTAGTATTTATGTACTCTGTGGGGGAAAAAAGACACCAAAATTCTTATTGTATGCTAATGGATTTTGCCAGGTTACCACCCAAATTATTCCTCAGTGAGTCAGTGTATGAGTTGTGAACTCCATACCATCAACCAACAAACAAAGCATTATTTGTGCTCTATGAAGACAGGGGGGAAAAATTTCAAATCCTGTTTTTTATGTTTGACAAGCAAAAAGTGGTCTGCAATTATTTTATGTTCCACCCAATTCTCCTCTCTCTTTGGTGTCTGACCACTGCTACACAAGTCAATGGCTGTGTTTCAGGATATTTTTGCTGTTGTTGCAGCAATCTAGATACCTTCATATGTAATTGTTCCAGCTTATTTATAAAGTTATTTTCTCCTTAGACTATTTCCCTTCTGAAGTGTATCAATAGATGTTCTGAAAATCCCTTTCTGTTTATTTGCCTTTTTCTATGCCTCAGGGCACAGAAGTTGGTCGTTTTTAACCTGGACAAGACTGGCAGAATGGTTCTATGTGTAGTTTTACTTAACTGTCGGAATTGCCACCAAATTGCCATGTGATTGTCCAGTCATTGAAGTTTCCTGTCACTGCTTTTCAGTCTGGTAAAGAGTTTCTTACAAATGGGTCTTTTTTTTAAACTCGTTCTCAATGGTTACACTCTTTCAATTAATATAAAAATTTTGCAGGTAGAATTCTTCACTTCTTTCTCTTTATTTGCCCTACCCACTCACAATAGATGAGAAATTCCATTCTCTGCTTTCCTCATGCTCTTCAGCATGCACAAAGCCTTTTCTGCTGCACTATTGCTGATTCTGTCATGTCTTCCCTACTCCTGGCAGGTCTCTGTTGAATTGTGTATGTTGCTTTAATGAATAGACTAAAATTTAAAAAAAAACCCTAAAACTAAACCTCAAATGATTCACAAATTTCAAAAATAATGGGACACTGAGTTACCAACAGGAAAATGCTTTGGTTTTAAATGTAGAGGAATGCTCTACCAGTATTTATTCACTGGCTATTCCACTGTAGCATTACTTACACTGAGGCTGAGTGAACCTTCATTAGTTTCAAGTGCTCCACATCAAAAGCTACATTGAAGGTTTCACTTTTTGATTAAGAACATGACAGAGAAAAAATGGCAAGAATTATCCTTCTCATTTTGAAGAGTAATCTCACCATTTAGTTAATACCCAATTCAATAACAGCTGCTACTCAGATCTGACCTCAAATATTTCCCTCAATATGTTTTTGCTAGGACTCAAATAAAAATCTTAATTTGTATCTCTTGTTTTGTTGTAAGTTCTCTAAATTCAAACAATTTTCTGTGTCATCAGAATTTTTGTCATGTCATGCTGTTCTCCCTTTTAGGTATCAATGATAATCTCTGTTATTTTGACTTTCACCAAATTTATTGTGGTGAGACTTGTGCTCCTTTACAAAGTGCACTGGGGATCACACAGATTTTAAACATTTTTCAACAGTAATCTATTTTTTAAACCTTTCCTTGCAACCAGAATTCTTCTTTTACGGTTCTCCCACTCTTGCTTTGTTAATAATTTGTTCAAAAACAAAGGCTAAAGACTTTTAAAATTTTTAATTTCTTGTCTTGTCTGTTGTCAAGTGATACAACTCATTATAAATGTATCTCATGTTACCTGGCAGGTAAAGATGATTTAAATGATCCTAGACTTTCCAGGTACTGTGCACAGAAGGAGAAAGTGTGGCATAGTCTAAACTACCTTGAATTCAAGATGTGTTTGCAGGGCAGGCCTGGGTGTTTAGAAAAAGATCCATGACTATGGAGGCCTTAAAGACTTCAGAAACAAATTCAGCTTCATAGTGGTAGTACAGATGCATGAAATTCTGTGAGCTGGAGAGAGTCAAGGCATTCAAAGACTGAACCCCAGTATATTTATCACACCCTCACACATTCTGATCTGCCCTCCATACAGGGCATGCAGACATTTCCTAAAAGCCATCTCTTTCAAACAGGTCGCTGCTCTACTCTATAATAATTTTTCTTCAGTGCAGCAGTAATACTAATTTTTTTTCATTGAAATTGACAAAAAGAAAAGTTTTTCTTCTACATCTCAGCTAAAACTTCCTAAAGAATTAGTCAGTTTTCCAGGATTCCTGCTTTGGGAATTATCCACAATGAGAAATACATCACAATTAAACACTCAGCATATAGCATAGCAGGTGCTAATGCTTATCATAGAGGCACTTTTTCATTACTTCATCATTCACTGTGGTGTGTGGAAGCAGTCCATTTCAACAATTGCAAAAGATGGAAGTAAAATGCAAAGAACCTGAAAGGACCACAGTCAAAAGATGGTGGGATGGAGACAATGGTGTACACAGCAGGCAGTGTGGAGAGAAAAAGGATGAAAAGCAGCATGGCCATGTAGAAGTTATTGGATCTGGAAGCCTTAAAGACTCGTTCTTGGGGGACATTGCAGCACATCACTGCCCAGCACTGCAGGTACATCGATGTGTGGAGGCGGAACACGTTGATTGCTGGGAGGCATGGAGCATAAAAAGATCCCATCCTAGAAGAGAAGCAAATAAATAAAATAACCACTGTGTTATGGACTTCTGTCTTTCCAAGTATGCCACAGATTCCCTTTGTCAATGTGTTTTGCATACTGTGCACTTAGAAATTCATATAGCCAACTTTATGGGGTTTTTTAACTGGTTTTTGCTCTTTTTTAAAAAAGGTTGAATGAGTAGAAAGAGAATTATCTGTATGAACTTTCTGTTACAAAGTTCTCTTTCTCTGCAAATTAAATGAGGACTTGGTGAAAAGTTATTCACTCTTAATTTTTCCAGGTAGCATCTTGCTTGTGTTGCATCAAAAAAGGACAGCCTTTTTTAAAAAAACTAGGTATTACAAATTCCTACAGCTAGGAATAAACAAAATAATTTCATTCATAATTTATTATTTTTATTGATATACTAGCACTTTTTTTAAAGGATATTTTTGCTTAATCGACATTTATTTTAGCTGCTGTTGCCAAGTTAATTTAGTGCTTCGTGCCAACAATCTGTTTATTGACTCTGTAAAATATGTTTTTTCCTTATTATATATGGTTGCATGGTTATGACACCAAAATATTTGGCACATTTTTATTTTCATCACACCTTCTTTCTTATGTCATGCTGACTTAAGAGCAGCTAAATTCATTTTCCTGGCCAAATGGTACAGAATACAAGAGATTGGGAACCTACTACTTCTTTAATCCTTGCCTTTGTGATCAGGTGACAAGGTGATCAAGCTAAACTTCTTTGCCCCTGAGTGCCTCAGACATTCGATTTGGAAACAGGAAATATATTTACATTAGGGCTGGAAAGACCCTCTGAGTACAGAAAAATTACAGGCTTCATTATATTAATATATCCCCTTCCTCTTTTCATGTATCTTAAATGAAAAGATAAAGGGCTTTACTGAAGGGACAGATTTAACCTCATAAAAAGCCTGATCGGCCAAGTCATATTAAATGTGAAAAATTAGGCCTTAGCAAGAATTGAGAAGTCAAATGCTTGCAGAGAACAGTTCCTGAGAAAGACTGAGCATGTTGCATGAGGACTCTACATGCTGTTGTTCTTTACCAGTCATGTAAAATCCAAAAATAGAATGAAAACCTATACTTTTCCTCCTCTACATCTGAGGACTAATGCTGCAGCAGTAGCATTGCTTACACATTCATGTGACTGCACTGATAAGTATAAATACATTTGCTTTAAGACCTTTTTGCACAGGAACAGGGGAAAAGAATGGTAAGGTTCACTAAAAGGCTAAATTTCAAAGCATAACACTACAGCAAGCAGTCAGTGACTGAAAACGTAAATTTAATCTATGCAGATTTTTACTGACTGGTTTTATCTACTCAGTGCAAAATCCTGATATATCTGGTCCAATAATCTCAGTCCATAACTAGTTTTAAATTGTTCCAACTGATTGCAGTGTACCAGAGTTTGGTATATATTGCATATAATTCCATCAAATTAAAGAAATGGGATAGGGTCAGGATTTCAGAAGAATCCTTCACAGATACAGATAAATCCCACCATCCTGCAGATACAACATGCTTTGCCACACCTACCAGATCATGCCTTGGTTAAAGATCAGTCCCAGCACATTGCCACTTATATCAAACTCAGAATATGATGGCTGAAATAAATGATACAGATGTTTTCATTAGGTTTGCACAAAGGGTTTTAAGATGAGTTAGAGCAGATGAAAACTCTCTCTTTGGGGAGTAGCAGCACAGCGGCATCATGTGGCAAGGCCACTTGTTGCATATTATCAGTGAATCATGAAATAAATTATATAACTCACAGCTACAAGGTAGTCTCTAATATAGTTTCCAGCATTGTACGGGAAATCTTTCCAACATTTGCACAGAGGCATGTGCTAATGGAAAATTCAAGATTATTCTGGGTACTGGATAAATTTTATAGAAACAATTCAGAAAATTTCCATTGGAGTGGCCTCTGGCTGTCAAAATATTTTGTCCTCCAGTACAGCAGCAGGAGTGAAATTTCATGTGATGAATGTGATTTAATTGATTTAATACCCAATTCAACTCTTGCACTATTTTTCTTTTTTTTTTTTTTATTTTATTACAGCAATTGCACTATTAGTTCTCCTTTTAACATTGATAGAGGTTGCCAATCATTTTCTTTTATGGATATCTTATTTCTAATTTGAGTGTTTGATTCTAATTTTTCCTTTAGGATTCAGAACTTTAAGAACTTTATAGGGTCTCATTATCTCTTTCTTTGCTGAAGAAAGCCCTGTATCATACATTTTTATTTCCAGTGCGGACACATAAATACCATAAAAATCGTTTAATCTTTTATTTCTGAACTAATAATTTGACCCTTCATTCTGTTTTTTCAAATCTTTAATCACTTACTAATATCTTATATTACTTTAATTACTAATTTCTTATTTATTAAAATTTCCAGTTGTAAACATTGAATACACTGAATTTAAGCAAAAATTGAAAGACAACAGATGTTATTTTGTGTCCATATGCACCAGATCAAAACTTTCTGCTAAGAAATTGATGGCTTTAAACGTTTTGTTTGCACCCAAAAGTCTGTTTCAAATATATTTTTTATATATTTATAAATATTATTTATATATATTTATACAGCATAACAGGTGTCTTGCATGATTCACCATAATGATGGACAAAAAGACCATGAATAATGCATTTATTCCAGTTAATAATTATATTGATAACTGATAGAAGGTAAGAGAGGCATGAGATTCAAAAACAACAATTCCCTTACAGCTGGAACAAGACAAAGTCATTCTACTGAAGTATTCAATTAAAGCCACAATTTTGACTTGTACTATGCTATGCTGTTGGAATAGCTGAAGTTTCTGCACTTTTTCTGTGTAATTTTGTGCATATACGCTTATATATATGTTTACCGTGAAGTGATATATTTATGTCACATGTATTTATGAATCTGCTAACATAAGGGGAAAAATTAAAGAGATTACTAATATTACACTTGAAAAGCAGTTGACTAAAGAGATCTGTATAGGTTAGAATATCAAAAGAAACATGGGTTTAATAAGAATGATAGAGAATCAAATAATGTACGACTGCTTTTTCTAACGTAGGTGCCAGCATTAACAGATTAAGTAATTTGAAATCCAATTTTTAAAAAATAAAAATAAGGTCTTCCCACACAACATGCAAGTTAATCTCTGGAATTCTTCACCATCTTGATCATCAAAAATATTTTTCTTGTAGCAAAAGGTTGAAAATTAATGGATATATATCCATGGCCACTAACCACAGAGACATAGGTATAGCTACTTCCTAAGAAAGATTTTCAAATTAGTTATTTCCAGAAATGCAGTGATTTCCAGTTTCAACTTCCACTTCCAGCTGTTGTTTCGGGCAGCTTACTGGATCCAGGGACTACAATGGACCAGACCATTACAGACATTCCTATATACTGCCAAATAAAAATGTCAATTATAAAATGGTTTCAGGATCCCCTACAAGCAGATGTGTTGTTTCCAATTTTTCTGCTCTTGCAATATTCAAACTTCTTCTATTTGACTTTGATATCATAACAGTTATTACCTGTTTGACCAAAACCTGACTAACTGGTAGTCTTTGTATCCATCCCCACACTAGTCCTGGTGGAATGTAAAACATAAAAACATTGCTGACATTTCATGGGAGTCAGCAAGAATGAGATTGCTGCACCAGAAACAATAGTTTTTTAACAGAAAACATGAAAACTTTCACTTCGTCTGGAAAACTGAGATTTCCCAAGATGCATTTCTTAGCAATGTGAGAAATTCTTACATATATGAAGATAAAATTTGACAAAAGAAGGTGAAAATTACAGCTATGGTGACTGCTTATGTAGAGGTACCCTTGATAGTCTTAAATTATGTAGCCCTTTTCTGTACTTCTCAGTAAGTATAAAAGAGGCTTCAAAAGTTTCACAAGCTCTGACAATACCATGACAATTACTTAAAAGATGAAAAACAGCATCAGACCCCGAAAGAATAAGTAGTTGGCAAATTTAACTTGGATCAGGTTAGTGTGAGACTGCAAGTACCAACTCCCAAGTGAAGAGTTCTATGCCTGCTTATGTTATGGGCCTTACTAATTTTACATCAGCTAAACTAATTCTAATGAAATGCAGATATATCTATATATAGATTATAGGTATATGTATATGTATATGTATATGTATATGTATATGTATATGTATA
>JANIJU010000003.1:7414324-7489378 GCA_025504685.1 Leucosticte australis | reverse complement strand
GTATATGTATATGTATATGTATATGTATATGTATATGTATATGTATATGTATATGTGTATATATATATATATAGTAATACTTCTGGAACAGGATTTTTCATATTTTTCTCCACAAGAACTATGTGCTTGAAGACCCTATCCAATCAATGAGATTATATTCTGTGAAATGTTAAAATAGTAAATGTGTGAAAAATGTGTGTTCTTACAAAGAAAATAAAATTTGCTCTTATAAAATAAAATAAAATAAATTAAAGAAGTCCTAAAGTTACCAAGTTTAAAGAAGAAAAAAAAAATATTAAGACATAAGCAAAATGCAAGTAAAACACCATGTAGTTCAGGAATTTTGAAGTTGGTGTATCTAACCAAAAGTTAACTCTGTAGCATTGGAAGGAAAATGAGCTTTGTAACTAAATTGTGAAGTGATGGATAGCAAAGACATTTAAAATCAGATACTTACAAATCCATACTCCAAATCCCAGCACCAGCAATAATTGAAAAACCTAACAAAGACGGCTCTCAAAAAATCGCCGATTAGAATTGTGATGTATGTTGTCATCATGTCAGAGACTGTCAGGCGCACAAATTCCTGTTAGAGCAACATTCTCTTTTAAAAATACATTTAAGCAATTAATAGTTACAATAATAAGTAAATACTGTACTAGATCTTTAATTGTGCTTATCTTGTTTCAACATGGACAAAACTCTTGACCTTCCTACATTCTCTGATTCAGTAATGTGCCAGAACTACTGCCCCTCATTTTCTAGAGTTCTTAAACTGCTTTTGACCTCTTTGAAAAGATTTTTAAAAAAATACCGAACCAAAAACTGAATGGCTTCTTTCTCAAGGAGTTTCAATGTCCAGTGGATATGGAGAGGAAGGAAGAAAATCCAAATGCAAATCCACATGCCTCTACTTTTATTTTAGGCTTTTTTCGTTTCACTAAAACCTGCTGTAACAGGCCTTATCCCAACAGCCCAGGAAGCTATTACTCTCCCTAATATGAAATTAAGGGTAAAATTATTTCAGTTATGAGCATTAGGTGTTCTTAGCTTCTTATTCAGCATCAGTGAAAAGAGAGGGGCTGATTTTTCTGCCTATATGGTCCCTGCTGCAGATTTATTCATTCAGGAGGAGAGATTGTCAGAGTGATGGAGAAACAGCAAAATTAATTCAATATTGAATTTGTGGTCATGGACAAATCAACAATGAAATAGGATAAAATAGAGGGAAAGGGTATGTTAGAAAATTGTTTGGAAACCACATTTTTTACTAGTGTGTATAAAAATGAATGTACAACTAAATCAAATAAAATATATTAGCAGATTTTCCACTAAACTTTTATTGTCCTTTGGCATTATTTTACTTGGCTAAAGACAGAGATGCCTTCTCAAAAGCATAGTGTTGTAAGAGCTGTCTTACATACATGTCCTTTTTGAGCCGCTCCTTTATTTTTTCAAAATTAGTAGACAAACAAGGCAAAGATTGCATCAGGAAGATGAAAATAAATTAAGAGGATGGATGAAAGGAGAGGGAAAAAGTAAATGCTTTCAATTCTGTCAATTAAAAGAAGAAAGAATTTGCTGTTAGACAGGATTCAAAGAAAATAAAATAATTTTTTAAAAACTTTTAGTTCAAGAGAAAGTCTCTCATCTACTTCTCCTCACATTGTCTCTCTTCTTAGCCAAAATACAGAGGATTTAGAGATCATATCCTGTAAGAGACTGTATGACCTATTTTCAACTGAGCTCCAAGCAGCTACATTACCTGTCCTACCATTGTTTCCCAACATGGTCCTCTGGGGACATCAGCAGGATCCACCTGTATTGGAGGGGCAGTGGAATTCTCTGGAATAGTACCATTGTACAGACTGGCTTCCCATATTGTCATGTTATATTTGACTATCTTTTCTTCTTCCAACTAAGTAAAGAAATAAAGCAGGGAAAAAAAATCAACATGAGCTTGTTACCAACCCTCAGGCTTGTCTACTTCAAAATTCCCATTGCTAACTTAGGTACATGTAATTTGTAGAACAGAAATAAAAGAATGCCTTTTACTGATGTGTTGTGACTGACTGGAGTGCCTCAATGTTGCCCAGCAACCTGTCAAACATAGTGAAGGGAAGAAAATATCTTGCCTTGAGGTTGATTTCATCCATTAGGGCAATAATGAAAGTGTAGAGATTGCCAAGGAAAAGAGCAAAGATTCTTCCCAGCTGCCATCTTAGAGCTATTCGAGGGTGGTAATTTTCCAGAGAACTGATTACATCAAATAAAGTTGGACAGAACATTCCTAGAAGTGACATAACCGTGTTCACCTGAGGAGGGGGAAAAAGTTTACAGTGAAATGTTGGAGACAAAATATTTTATTAATTCTGATTTGGGTGAAAAATATATTTCCATTACTACTTTTTATTTGGTATTTGATTTAATAAAAACCAAAATCCAATCTAAGAATCACAAGTTGATGAAATTCACACACAGTCCCAGTCTTCCTCTTTCCACTAATTTCCCCCCTTTCACAGCACACTAGACATTTATATCTGAACTGTGTTCTGACAGAATTAGGAACTGCTGATATGGAGAGGGAGATAAAAAAATTTACAACTTTAAAGAGAGATAAGGAGAGTCTGAGAGAAAAATGTCTTTTCCACAAAGTCATCAGCATCCCTTTATTATGCTGTGAACCTCAGGAATACATGACGCAAAATATATTTACCCAGGATTTCTCCATTGCATATAAACCATGTTCAATCCCTTAATGACTCTAGTGCAATGAAATTTTCTACAAAAGCAGCTTAACACTTTCATGAAGAATGTAGATTTTTAGATCTTGCTTCTTCCTTACACATAGGAGCTGCATTTTTGTTTACTCAAAATTGTACATTGGATGTTGGGATTTTTTTCTGATCAAATCCTCAACTCATATATTAATGATGCAAACATAAGAAAATTTGATCTATAGAATAAGAAAAATGTGTGAATTTCACTCAGAAGCCAAATATATTTATGCAATTAAATATTAACATCCAATCAAGGGCAATGTTTTGTACTCAAAAATACATTAATTACCTGTCAATAGGAAATTTTTTTAGCCAAATAATGTCAGTATTGTTTTACCCTCTCTGCTTTAGAGACACAACTGCTCCAGATCTTAGTTCTGCCACCTTAGAAGTATATTTTTATTACAGAAACAAAAGCAAAACTATGAACATAAAGACAAATGTTACCTACTTTTTGGATTACAGCATAAACTAATATAACAGCCTTTGGTAGCCCAGTTCTTGTTGGTACAAATCTGTTACCACACCTTTAAACTGAGAGAAAGCTCTGTTGTCTCAGAGCTTTTGTTGCCTTCAATCAAGAAGTTTGTACACAATTTTTCCTTTCCTATCAAACTAAAATGTGATAACAACTAATTTAATCCACTCTCAACAGCCCTATTTCTCTGGATTCCAGAAGTGGATTATTTGATATTGTAATGTTACTTTCTCAGTCAGGCTTTGGTGTTGAAAATTCTGGATTGATTTTCCTTGTTCCATCATCACCCATCTGATCAGCTTTGTGAGGCTAACAAATTTTTTGCCTTACTTTAAGTCAGGTATGCACTTTACACTCCAGCTCAGAAGATAAGCTTGAAGTAACAAACGAGGTTTACAACACGCACAGTACATTTTTGCTAAGAAAGTGAAACCTTCTCAGATTTTCAAACAGCACACTGACTTCGGGTACATACGCACACAGTCGTAGCAAACAAAATCACCATCTTCGCTATACCCCCCTATCAGGCAGGGTACATCTGCTTTTGAGGAAAGCATTAGGCACAGATTAGGAACAAAAAAAATCGCATGGGACGCTTGGACAGGGCAAGTGGAACTGGAAGGTATCAATTTCAACCTGTTGCTACACTGCAGAGTTGCATCCATGAGGTCCCAAATAACTTTCTCTGTGCCCACAGATCAATCTCTCTCTTGGGCCAGTCTCAGGAGAAAAGCAAGAAGAGAGTGGGTTCCTTGGAGATCTCATGAATCCATAGAGGGTCTGGAAAACTATCCTAAGAGCACAGAGGAGGAAATGTAAAGGCCTCAAATGAAAGCTAAATACTGAGGGATATTTGAAAGAAGCAAAGTAGAAATTTGATGAAGTAGGAAGCAGAGAGACATAAGCAATTCTTATGTTAGACATTTCCCACCCACACAGGGGAAAAAAGGCAACATGCAAAGCAGAAAAACACAAATTCAAACCACATCTATTATAGAAATAGCACGAACTTCATTTCTTTCCCACCACCCGTAGTTCTCCAGACCTTCCAAGGCAAATTGCTGGGATCTTCTGACAACAAAAAAGATGAGATAGCCGCTTCCAGCAAGTGTGCATAGGGCTAAGAAGTTAGCAAGAACCCTTAGGAATCGAGTCAAATGAATATTTTCTTCTTTTCGGCTCTCCTGCTCCTCCACAATTGCTTCCTGCACTTGTTAGAAAGAAAATATTATCAATACTTTAATGGTCAAGGCCCCACATTGCTTCAATTGTTAGAAGTCAGTTAAATAAATTACAAAGATGCAAATGGACATCTGGGTTTCACGTTTTGAGATGAACGTATATTGTCTCAAAAAATCCTGTTCAGGTCCTGGAAGATTCTGGCTCCCTAGGGTTTCCTTTGCGAGCGTTAAGTGTGCCCACAATGACTCTTGTTACACTTGTACTCATGTGTCAAAAAAAACCCAGCACGTTCTTTCAGCTTGCAAGGTGAAATGAGGTTGAGTGATACAGCAGGATAAATGTGTGATTGTCTGTCAGAAAAGGAAATGTCATGTTTTAAAAATGCACATTTGTGAGAAAAGAGGAAAATGTTTTACTCTGAAAGTCAGCAACTCAGAAAGAATGAACAGATAGCTGAGATGTGGGAATCCCAGAAGAAAATTGGACAGTGCAGAGCTTGTGTGTTGTGCATCAGACTGTACAACAAAGTGTTTGTCCCACATTTACCCTTGACCATAACTGATAAATATTAAGACTCTAAGGCAACTATAATCTCCAGTTTTTACTCTTGCCAGGTGAAAGAGCTTTTGGTCTGGATTGTCCTCATGAAAGGAGGTTTTGTTACAGCTTCTGACTTTATTTAGAGATCTGTTGCCCAGAGGGGAAGCTAAACGGCATTGTAGTAATCGCCTTTCATGGCTCTGCTCCTTTTACAGCATGTGTTTGTCACATAAATGACAGGAGACTGCAACAGCTTTCAAACAAAATTCTCATGATCTCCCCCAAGCCAAGACTTCGCCCTTTCTTTCTGAGGTTCCTTGCTTGTTTGCAACAATTACAGTAAAGCTTCATGAGTTTGTTTCTCAGAATTAAGCCTTTTTCTCGACAGATTTGTATTCTTTCCCAAATAGCTTTCAGCATCTGCTCTTAGTTGGCAGGCAGGGAAGCTCTTACAGATTCAGCACTTTCAGTCAGTATTTCTCCCATAATTGCTTTCTTGGAATTCTCTCTTGATGACTTACGCTTGAGGACAGTTCTCTATTATGCCTGCAGCTGAGGAGGCAGGCAGGGTGAAGGGGGTGTGCTGGCTGTGACACTACTGTGGACAGGAAAAGTGCAGCTGAGCAGAGCAGCCAGTGCTTACAGTGTCACACTTGTCAGTGTGACTGTGAGCCTGGCACCTTCTTCATTGTCTCACAGCACTACACATGTGTGCTCCCTGTACATTATTACATTGAAAATTAAACCTCCTTTTGCATGCTACACTGGTGTGTCCCAGACACCCTACAACACAAACACATTCTTTAACATTCAACATATAGAATATATCCCCTCCACTGTTTTCACAGACCTGTGTCTTACATCTTGCCCCAGATTCCTTATACAACTACTCTTGATATCACAATACCCTATACACAGGAAAGAGGCCCAAGAACATTGCCTTGCAAATTGGGCTATATTTTATAATTAATTTGAAAGTAAGACATTTTCTTACTGAAAAGCAAGTATAAACTCAAAATGCTGAGGTCAGTTCTTCTGATAAATAGCCCTATACAGATTATTCTGTTATTTTATCTTATGATATCTCTTCTCTGTAACAAGAGAAGTTGGCAATGTGATGTTCACAAAAGGGGAGCAACATTTTGAAAAAAGTTTTTCAGACAAACACCATAGAAACTGGATGCCATCAGAGATGAGAAAAAAGAAAATATTATTTTTACATTTTTTCTAAAACTGGTACTGTCAGCACAGAGGACACAAAAAATGCTACTGCTACTTCTTTCACAATTACAAAGAAAAAAAATCGGATAGTAAGACACAGAGATCCAGAAGGGTGTACAGATGCCAATTTGAGTATACATTTCTGAGCCTCAGCACACCTTACTCTTGACCTTAATTCCACCTGATTCACACCAGTGTGAAAGCCAAATTGTGTTGCCTCTCCTTAGTAAACTCTGTTTTACCTTAAAGCTTGTTGTGATGGAGGCAAACTTATTATCTGCTGTCTCAGGATTGCCAATCAGGTAGTCCCAGCTTGTGAACATTTTCCAGCTGAAATTAAAACTAGTGTCATCCCCGCCACCATCGTCATTTGCATTCTTTGCCATTCTACAAAAAACACAAAGACACAGGAAGAGCTTGTTAGCACTAGTTCTGCTTTGTGGGCATGACTTTTAAATGGTTCCTAAATTCTTACTTTTTTCCTGAAAAAACTCTACATCATTCTTGCTGTCATTTATGCTTTACTAAATCTTTATTGCTGAAAAAAGTGAGCAATATGGAGATTTTCATATTTTGACACTTTATGAGCTCACCACAAACATTTTGGTGAGAAAAAAGGAATGTATTTCATTAACCTCTCAGAGAAACTCTGCTGGATAAGAAGCTTAATAGAAAAACAATATTGAGAGCATCTCTTAAATAGAAAGTGCAGAGCATCCTGAACTGCAATAGACTTTATTAGAGAGTTGGCAAATAGAAAAAGAAGAAAAATCAATAAGCAAAATATTGTAAAATAACAAAAATAAAATAAATGCATAAATAAAACAAAACATATAACAAAGAATATAAGAAATATTCTAAAAATAACAAGACAGAAGAAAAAGTGGTTTTAACATATAAAATAGTACTCATACAACAATCTTCCCTGTCATCTCCTATGCATATACAAAAATATTTATCAGTGTCCAAACATCTGATTATTTCTTCAGAGAAGTATTTCTTCAGATTAAACTTAATCTTATCTTTAAAGTTCTCTGTTTTAAAGGGGTTTCATTCATGTAAAAACCATGATATTGCTTTGCATACTTTGTCACCTAATTTAAGAAGTCATTAAGCACAAGGAAAGAGTGTGCTGATAAGATACACATAACTTAGTCATCAGTATTTCTGGTCAGGAAGAGGTATCACTTATTTTAAATCTCAATAATCCAGCAGAGCTATGTTATTAATATTAATGCATTCTAGGTACCCCATTTTTAAAAGTCCAGTAAAATACATACTCTGAAATTTAAGATGAGAGTAGTAAGTAAATACAGAAAATCTTTCTGAGATGCCAAAAATCAATACCAGGGTTGGTCTTACCCATAAGAGTCAGACATCACAAAAGGTTCTTGATAAAGTCTGCCCTGCTTCTGGTTTTATAGACTAAGACTTTTCCTTCTCAAGAGTTTCTAATGAAATTATGAACATTGTGGTAAGAATATAATTTTTTTGCAATCAGAAACGTTTCAGTTTTATGTTATACTCTGCAAGAGCTGAAGAGAGGAGCCCTACGTCTAAACATTTCCCCTAAATAAAATAATAGTTCTTATAATCCTCACTATGTCTTTCACATAGACCTTCCTCAGTTCCCAGTCAACAGCAGAAAAACAGCACCTCCTGCTACATTGCTTTTAGTTTCTGTGCTCACTGTGCTTATTTCTGGAGAAACAGAAGAGAGCAGAAAACAGCAAGAACTCTCATATGATTACCTAAATCATTAGTGTCATGGCCAGATGGAAAGTTAACACATACAAGGTATTTTTTTTCTTAAGGATATTCCTTTGTTTTAGACAACAATGTTTTCCTGCTATCAGGAATATTTTTTTGTCTGAGAGAGTCATTGAAATAAAATTATCTGACACTAAGAGTTTTCTAATCTTGGTAGCTGTTTTTTCAAAAATATTTTTAAAACTATTTTGTACTATTTTGTACTGGTTAGTTTCCTCTCCAAAAATACATGTATGTGACTGAAGACATATTTTTTCCTCAAATGTGTGTTGCCTTATGCAGGAAGCCAATTTGAAAACAGAACGTGAATTAATCTAGTGCACATGCAAGTGAAAAATACTGGTTTCAGAAGAAAACAATGGAAATACACTAACTTTATTTTTCTCTATGTTTAAAAGTGTCTTTGCGTCTTGAACTGCAAGCTTCTTATTTTTTTTCATTAAAGGCTTTTTATAAAACCACTGCTAGAGGTTAAATACTGTGTTAGGTGGTCATCTTGCTTGAATCAAGTGTATTAAAGATTATTGACTGGCAGCATTTACTGTGGACAGTGAGCTACATGCAGAATTTTTTGCCATATGCTTCTTTCTTGTATTCTTCCTTCATAAAAGAGTTTAACTCACATAAAGTACCACTGAAGGTAGAATTATGGAATTTCCTGGATTTTAGCTGAAAATCCAAAATCTAAATCTATTGGATGTCAAGTATTATGAAAAGATGGGCTGACAAATCTCTTCCTCACTTTACACATTCATTTCTAATTTTGAAGTTTAGGAGAGAAGCATTTTGTTATTTCAGTAAATATTCATTCTCACTTTCACAACACTGTAACACAACTTCTGGTGCAGAACTGATAACAAAATATAGGTTGAATAAGTCTTACATAATTTTGACCTTGCACTTCATCTTGCATTGTCCTGTACTTAGAATTAGTGCATTTTTTAAGAAGACGGTCTCCAGGGTCAACAGTGGAATTACCTGCCTTTTTGAATGTACTTTTTTCCATAGGCAAGGAGAACTTACGTTCGAGTGACAATCATAAAGCTATAGCCAATAGACCCAACTCCAACAAGGAAATAGGAAAGAGGCATCCTGAACTTGAGCCACCCGATTGTCCTCTGGTTATTGTAATAACCATAAAAGAGTACAGAATATTGTGCAAAGCCCTGAAAAGTCAGGAAAAAATATAATGTTACTTTTCTTAATAATGCATATAATCAGTAAATGTGTCAGTAGCAATATAATAAAACATTCATTTCAGTGAATTCAAATCAGTGGCAAATATCACTATAATAAAGCTCAAAGGATAGAAAATGTGTACCTCTATTTTAAAAATACATGGAATATTTCATAGTGACTTCACAATCTTTTAAAACTGGTCATTAACAATCCCTCTACAATTTAATGAGTCAAAACTTCTTCATCAACATACTTCTTGTAAAGAAAGAAACACCTTGTCTTACAAAAATTGTTCTTCAGATTACTTGCAGATAAAATCCCATCTTTTTAACTTAATTTTCACCTTTCTAAAATTTATTTGCCTGAATTTGATATGACATCTCATATGCCTTCTTTGTATAATGACAGTTGTCTGCTGTTAATTGGGTGATCATTCAGTATATACGATAACCAATAGGCAGGAGCATTTTATAGGAGATTATTCATTACGTAGATCTTTTGCACACTTAGACTCGATTCCAAGGCTGTAAAAAATGCAAAAGTTCGCTGTCTTTCTCTGCAATTCAAAGTCTATCTTCTTTTCTAAATATCATAATATGAATTTCGCTCTCTTCTACTGGTCAGACAGATGATTTCTCTAAATTTCAAGTACCTTATTAAATGTAAGAAATTGCTGGTGTCTACAGGGATCAAATAGTTAAATCTTCCTGGTAATTTTCAGGTTAGTGCAAGAACTCCTCTCCTAGAAGGCCAAAGCCAGAGCCTTTACCAGTGCATGCACAGCAGTGGCAAACCTCCAGCTGGATGCAAGAATTCCAAGTGCAATATGTAGTATTTCACCACATAATTGGAGGATAAACCATACATAATTTTGACAGTAATACAATAATACGAAGGGTTGGTGAATTAAAAAACCATTTGCTACCCTTGTGTTTTCAGTTGCCCACTTTCCTTAAAATTAGTAACATCTTTCTCTTGTTTATTTCTTCAAAACATACACTTGATTTATTGAGGCTTTTACTATATGTGAAATGAGTCTCATGCTTATTTGAAAAACCTAATTCACAATTCTAAGCTGAAAATCAAATATTAATACATGGCACATATAAATATTATTTGAAATATCTTGATCCATATATCTCATTTTTCTTCATCTCTGACTAGATTTCAGAGATACACTTATGCATGCGGAATAAAAATATGCTCATTTCTAATAAGGCAAGTATTCTAATGGAGCACATTTCTTGCTAAGTACCAGTAAAACATCTACACCAGTCAGGACACATTCAAATTCAATACTATGTACATTGCATATTTTTGGTCACCTATAGCATCCTGTAATTCCATCTTAGCCCAAGTTTCAATACAGCCTAAGGCAGCTCTGTGAAGCCTTTTGGGTCCCCAAAATTATTAAAATGCCTTTTTAGTCTCTGTGTTCTGCAAGTCAGGGGTAATTACTGCACTGTGTTTCATTCAGTTTGTTGATTCCACAGTACTTCACCATAAGATTAGAAATAACTTCAACTCTGTAGAAGTAGGTGTGAATGGAAGATGTCTTTCACTCCTTTCTGAGCCTAACGTAAAAGACTATTGATTGAATGTGTTATTGCAATAGGACTTGAGATTCTAATATTTTATGACTGGATTATAATCTGAAAACTATATGTTAAAACTGAATTCCAAGTAGAATATATCAAAATCCAAATATGCTTCCTTTGCCATGTCAGTAATGTGAATCAAGCACAAAAGAAAGCAGAAAGGGCATGTTGAGCTCATCTTTTCTTGTCTTAGAGAGTGGTTATGTGTTACGATCCATTTTTAAAGAGATGTCTCTGCCCAAAATAAGATGGCCATAAGAGACCATACCCTGAACTCAACAGCACAGATTTTACTTAATGGTAAGTGTGAGGGGAGAGAGACACACAGAGAGAGAGAGAGAGAGAGAGAGAGAGAGAGAGAGAGAGATAAAGAAGTGGGAGTGAGGAGGTATAAGAGACAGAGAGAGAGAAAGAAAGATGGAGAGACAGAGACAGAGAGATTAAGTAGGAAGATAAAGATATCACTATCACCACATGGATTCATGTGGCATCCTGCCAGTCCTTTTTCTGTCTGGTCTTTTCAGTGGAGGAGTCCCAAGACATTCTTCTGAGGTATCTACTTTATACAGTCCAAGTTCCAGGTGTCCACAAGGTTCCCGTGACTTGGGATGGCATGTGGATAAGCACTTGCTTCCTTTCTCACTGTTTGCCACGGTGGGAATTTTTGTCCAGATGCTAACCAAGCCTTCACCCCTGTTAGGCCTGGAATTAACTACTGCAGCATCTGTGCTTATCTCAGGTTCCATTATTTTGGCTTATTTTATGGGGACAGGGTTTCCTGCTGCATTTTTTAAGTCCTTTCGTAGGGCTTGGTGTTCTTGGATTTTGTTGGAGTTTTGTTTAGGATAAAATATTGATGGGTGATGTGTGATTATTTATTTCTAAATTACCTGGTAGCATACAAGTGTTGCTAGCAGATGAAAGGTACTATTTCCTGTGCTGTTTAAACAAAGATGTCATTGTCTTCAGGGAATATTTGACAATCTGACATGCCTCAAGAGAAGGTTTTTTTCCCCTCAATCTTTCAGGGGTTCCATCTCTTTCATTGCCTTATTCTATGTTTATTATGTTTGCATTTACTCCTTTTTTAAACTGCTACATTGTTACTTATTGTATTTTCTTCTTCACACCTGTCAGTTTGTTTCTGACAATTATTAAAAATTTTCCCGTCTTTCCACCATGTCTTCATCCATCTTCTCTGGAACACATTTATTTTTCAAGCTTTGTTCTGATGTTCTGTATGAAGCTCTTCTAACCTATTCTCTTGGCAAAATCTTCAAGTTGTTGTAATTCCTTTTTTCTCCAATATTTCCCTGATATTTTTAGTTCTCATTTTATAATTTCAGTATCATTATCTAACTCCCCAGCCACATGTTTAGATTTACTTTTACTGTCACTCAAATATGCAACCTCTAATGCACTAGATGAAATGACATTTCAAGAAGTAGTCACTGCAAAATGTTACATACATATGTTTTTAGAAAGATCTTCCAATGCTTTTTTTATCCAAGGAGAATCCATCACTGGCATTGTATGTAATCAAAGAGATAAAATATGTGGAGCTCACTATTATTTTTAATGTATTTTCTTCTCTTTTTTTTCCTAATTCATATTGCATTTTAAAATTCAGAATCTTAATAATATAAAAGCAGAAGACCAAATTCACACTTCAGAAATGGAAAGCCAGAATGACAAACCAGCTTTCAGATGTTTCCCCATGTGTCTTTGAATTGCTACATAGACTGAGACATGCTTGTGAATATCAAGCTTCATTATGTGTTTTGTCTGAAAGAAACTTGTGAAAAAAAATGAAAATTTATTTTCTTGTGAATTATTTCCTGAAATACTTCATGTTAAATAACTGAGCATTAAATAATGAAGTAATTGTGAATAAAAGTCATGTGGATATGCAATATTGCAAGATTATGCACTTACACTAAAATCCCAGAGGGTAGCAAAATTCATAGCAGTTGCTTCTTCAGCTCTTGGGACAGTTTTTCTAGGCAAAGAGCCATATGGCTTACCCATCAAAGCCTGAAACCAAAAAATGGGAGTAATTTATATTTTAAAGAAAAATAGCAGCAAACAAAATGGACAGTCATTTCTTTGAAAGACTGGTTTTATGTTCCTAAACTCCCTAATGAGAAAGACCTACTTCTACAATTCGCTGCTCCTCATGTAACTAATTACAACTGTGCTTAGCATATACATTCAGGGGTGTGTTCTAAATTTAAAGTTCCACTAGAATCAATGGAGAACTGTGCCTCTTGCATTCAAAGGCAGCACACAAGTGCATCCATATTTCTCTAATGAGTGGTGTTTATCTTACAAAGACCAAAATATTAATTTTTCTTGTATTATGGATTTTATTGTGATAATTCAAATGAAAAGTATGGGAAGATGCTAGGGAATCAGCTTTTGGATTCTGACACTTTCCCTCCTGCTGGCAAGATGCTTGTTTGGGCACAGTACCTCTCCTCATGGGGTCCTATCCAGGCTCACCCTGAAAACTATTGGATATTTATTCTGTTTTGGCTTCTCTAAGGAAGATCACAGAATGATAGAATATGCTGAGTTGAAACGAACCCACAAACATTATCAAGTCCAACTCCTGGCCCTGCAAAAGACCATCTCAAAGAGTCACATCATGTGCCTGAAAGTATTGTCCAAAAACTTATTGAATGCTGTGAGACTTGGAGCTGCGACCATTTCTCTGGGGAGCCTGTTCCAGTGCCCAGCCATCCTCTGGGTGAAGAATCTTTTCCTGATATGTAACCTAAATCTCACCTGACACAACTTCAGGCCACTCCCAAGGGCCCTGTCACTGTCACCACAGATCAGTGCTGCCCCTCCTCTTCCCCTCATGAGGAAGTTGTAGATTGTGATGAAGTCTCTCCTTAATCTTTTCTTCTTCAGGCTTCTTCAAACCAAGTGACTTCAGCTGCTTCTCATACAGCTTCCCCTGGAAGCCCTTCATGATCCTTTGGATACTCTCTAACAGCTCAATGTCTGCTTTATGCTGTGATGCCCAAAACTGCCCCCAGCACCCAAAGTGAGGCTGCCCCAGAGCAGAACAGATCAGGACAATCCCCTCCCTTGCCTGGCTGGAGATTCTGTCCCTGATGCCTCCCAGGACACACTTGGCCCTCCTGTCTGCCAGGGCACTGCTGGCTCCTGTTCAACTTGCCACTGACCAGGACCCCCAGGTCCCTTTCCATGGCGCTGCTTTCCAGCATCTCATTCCTCCCAGTCTGTGTGTACAGCCAGGGTTGCCCTTCCCAGGTACAGAATCTGGCACTTTCCCCTCTTGAACTTCATATGATTGGTGATTTGTCATTTCTCTAACTTGCTGAGGTCTCCCTGCAGGGCCTCCCTGCCTTCGAGGGAGTCAACAGGTCCTCTCAGTTTTGGATCGTCTGTGAATTTGCTTAGTACCCCTTCCACTCCTAAGTTCATTAAGGAGTTGCTGAGGAGCACAGGGCCAAGAATGGAGCCCTGTGGAACCCCACTGGTGACAGGTCACTGGTCTGATATCACCCCATTCACTATCACCGTTTGTGCCAAACCCCTGAGCCAGTTGCTCACCCACCCCATGATGTGTTTATCCAGCTGTGTGCTGCACATTTTCTCCAGAAGGGAGAGACATACTGAAAGCTTTTCTCAAGTCCAAAAAGAGTGCATCCTCTGACTTCCCTTGATCAACTGGTTGGGTTACTTTGTCATAAAAGGATCATAGGTTTGAAGAGCAGGACTTTCCTCTTACAAAGCCATGGTGGCAGTAAACAGCCACATTGTTCTTCAGGTGTTTTTCAATACCTCACAGTAAAAAACTTCCCCTTAACTTTACCAGGCACTGAAGTGAGACTGATAGGCCTGTAGTTTCCAGGGTTCTCCTTCTTGCCTTTCTTGAAAATCAGAATACTTGCCAGCATCCAGTCAGCTAGGACATCTCCTAACTCCCAAAACCACTCAAAAATCATTGAGATGTTTTTGCAATGACATCAGATCATGAATCCCATCAAACCCTACAGATTTGTATCTAGCTGGATCTAGCTGGAAAAATCCTGCCACTGAAATACTGGGCTGGGAAGCTGCTGGAAATTTCTAGCTCTTTCTTATCTGCTTACTACAAAATGAGAAATATAAGAGGAATATGGGATATTGAAATCTGGGAGATGGCACAATAATTTTACTTCCATAAAAGCCCTGCTTTTACAAGGGCAATATGATGGCTCAAAAAAACCCAGGAAGTATTACATTTCATAGAAGCAATTTATGTCTGAGTCCAATATCTCCTCTAAGTACCACTCTTAACAGAGATGTCTCACAGTGTGAAATACAAGAGGTCTCTCGTGACTTTACAGCCCTGTTATGCCTTATCAGCATGTGAGTATTACATCTGAAAGGATCCTCTGAGCCTCATGAGGATGCATCTTTCTTTTGCAATACACATTTAGTCAAAACAGTCCCCCTGGCATTTTCTTAGTGTCAGTTCCTCTACTTCATTATGCACAGGACCACCAAAACAAACAAACAAACAAATCCACTCCCCCAGACTACAAAAAAAAACCCCGCATCTATGTCATCCCAGATTTCAAAAACCATTTCAGAAGACAACCTTAAATATATTTTACATTTTCCTGTCCTGATTAATTCAAGACATCTCTCTGTAGAGACAACAAAGGAAGCCCATTTTTATAGGCTTAGTACAGTCTAATACTTGCAAATGGAGCATAAAGAGACTAAAAACCTGTTTAAAGCTGCAGTCCTATGAAATCTCACTGCAAAGACAGAAATCCATATGGCAATCCACAGAGATAATTTAAAAGATCCCCACCTCAGGCACCATTACAAGACCAAAGGTCAATCCAAAGAGAATCATATTTATTCCATACATCCAGCGCAAGAATATGAAATAGGATGCTACTGATGAGCCAAAGTGACCTGTGAAAACATGAGATGTGATTAAAGGGCAGATAAGCTGGTCCATTGAAGTTATTTTATGTAAGGAACAAAATTTATTAAAAAGAAGTAAAATCAGGCGAGGTTTTTACACATTTGATGGATTCTAATTTTAATTAATTTTATATTCTAATTAATTATAAATTTATATTTATTTTTATATTCTAATTAATTATAAATTAATTTTTTTCCTTATTACCATAATTCTAATAAATTTTTTGTATATTGCATACTATTATGTCTTGAGCTGGCTGAAAAAACAAGAACAAAAATATGAAACGATTAGTTAAATAGAGTTTCTATGGTCATATGAAAGCTGTGAGGCTTGCTGTTATTAAGTAATCTCTAGAAGTATGTTTCAAATTTTTTTTTTCCTGTCTGATGTGGATTTGAAGCATTCTTGACATGCTAAGCCAGAACCAGCCCAGTTTTAATGGGAAGCAGTGCAGAATTAGCCAGCAGGGAAAGTCTTTCCATGATAAAACACTTGTCAGTGCTGTTATAAGAGTGCTGACCAGATTTTTTTCACTAGAGATGAAAAACATTATCTGAAATTGCTTATACCCTTTCTTTCTCTTACTCTTCTGTTTATGTGCTCCATCTGTAGCCAAGTGTGCAGGCAGTCCATCTCTAGGTGAAGGATTTGATCTCACGCACTCCAGACCCTGACCCAGACCTGAGCACAGATTAGAGGCTGCAGGGGAAGCACTGAGAACCAAGAGCCTGTTTTGACCCATGCTCTACAAGTCAGGGCAAACAAAAATAAAAGTTCTGATTCAATCCCAACTTGCTTTAGCACAGTTCTACTGACTATAGGAGACCTGTCAGTTAGAAAAGTACAAGGTTTTAGTTCCATTACCATTCATTTGCAGGGGAAAAATGACCTTTCAATAGATTTTTCATACACAGTCAAGGTTGGCAGCCTGGAGTACACTGATAGCAAATGAAAAGTAAATCTCTCTGTTCAGAGACACTTATTTATATCATCGTTTCCAAATTCTTTTGCAGACATGTAACGCATTCTTTCAGACTGTAATATGAAGTTAATATATCTTGTGTAATTTAGGATGCATATATTCATATTTTTCTGTAACAGCTCAGTTGGTAGAGAATTTAATACACTTAAATAGGTATAATCCCAAAATATAAAAAGAGGCCAACTAAGATAAATTTATCACAGCTGTGCAAAGGGAGGAACAAGCCATTCTGTCAAGGATTTCAGCATTTTGAATCTGCTTTATTCATGGTTCAGAATTAAACCATCATTTTGAAATTTTGTGTGAAGTGGCCAATCTTAGCAGTGACCAACACACTGGGAAGTCTGGGGAGAGGTATAAATCAAGAGACTTTGAGTTAGTCTATCTGGTTGTGAGATGCAGGTTACCTAATTATAACCAAACTACAGCCCTTGGGTGATACTACAGACTCAAAAAATACAGTGCAGGGAATCATGAATATTTCTGATTTCGGGTAACTTTTTTAGACCTCTCCATGCCCCATTATTTCTTGTGCTCAAATCCTAATATCCCCATTGTATTAGGAATACCGTTTCTTCATGCACTGAGTTATAGTTCTCTTATCAGTTACCCTGCTGAAGCCTCTGCTATGCATCCATCTGGAATATTTGCAGTCAGGTAATGCATTGGAATTACCTGCATCAGTAAAGTTATTGCAAGCCAATGCACAGACCGCTCATGTGCTTTATTCTTTTCCACCAATCAGGCAAGAACAAACACCTCTGGTATGTAAAAAGCTTAGCTATGGATGAGGACAGTTTAGCCATGACTGCCCTCAGCTGCATTTTCAGAGTGGGCAGGTCCAAATAGGGGCCTGCAACAGGGAACACGGAAAATGTCACAAATGGACTGCACAAGCTGTGAACAAAAGCAGTCCAAATTTCACCAGTATTTTGAATCCACTCTGATTCAAAACATGTTCTGTGTATGAATGAAATCATTTTAAATAACTTTAGCCATCATTTCCTGCATCCACAGCCTCACCACACAAGGCATTGGCATGAAGATTGGTGTGCCTTTTATAATCAGTGGAATAGGAGTCACCCTGCCCAACACAGGTCTGTGTGATTCCCATAAAGTCACAGTCCTTTTGCACAGATAATACTGAATATCTGTTCTGTAAAGAAAAGAAGCATTTATATTTTCTAAATATAAATATTTCATACATTAGTCAACTTCTGTTTTAAACATCAAAGCCCCAGCACCAGATGGACCTGTTGTCCCCATGGGGATACAGCACAGCAGAGCTTGATGCCCTTTGTTCTGAAGCCAGTCTCCCTGTGCTAGAAGGGACTCACATCTTGAAGAAGGGAGCCTACCTGGTAGCCCAGTGCTTCAAGATTTTACTTGATCTTTCTAGATAGCTGGAGGACTGGAAGAGTCAAACTCAACTGAGAAAGGCTCTTTATGTTGTAGTGGCAAGCATTTGTTGTAGAAGGAATCTAAGTGGCAGACCTTCATTCTGCATTTGTTGTAGAAGGAATCTAAGTGGCAGACCTTCATTCAGGTAACCATGCACTTAAGTCAAATCTCCTTCAAATGAAGGGCTGCAGTTTAAATTCTTCACTGGAACTTCAGCACAAAACTGAATTGTGACAGACCCCATTCTCAAATATGCCCATAGTACTAACTACACTGCCTTGTTTATATATGGGGCATCCAAGACAAATACTATTCTCTCTGTGTTTTATTATGTGGCTGGCAATGAAAGAAAGACAACTTACTGAAGCTCAAGATAATGAAAAAAATTGGCAGATATAATTGAAATAATTGTGTTATAGCCTATATTGTATAATCTGTGTAAAATAAATACAGACAAAATAAAGTGAAGGTGAATAAAGTGAATGGCTAAATCCCATCCCACTTTTCTAGGATTAATTTCAACACTGGCTCTTTAACTGCTACCTGTATAGTGGCTATTTTCATCTGTAAAGTGATACCCTCTAAAGAAAATTTTCAACTAGTTTTATAATCAAGCTCAACAAATATTAGTGAAAAAAATAAATATTCATTGATTTTAAACTATATATTTGATACAGATGCATACTAAAAAAATGTAGCATTTGGCAGACATCAGAAATATGATGCTAGATCCTATTCTTACTTACTTACTTTCAATCTCCTTGATTTTCATTTCCCAGGGTATGCAGGCTGTCTTAAAATTTTCAAAATCTCTTTGAAATTTCATCCATTTCTGGAAAGAGTCACAGAAAAGAAAAACAAAAACCACACCATCATCTCAGTGCCCAGATGCTCTTGAGCTAATCTAACAAATCATCCACAAAATCCATTGGCAGAATCCACAAAGTAATTGCTTGTGAAGAGCCATCTCCTTTTGTCTATTTTAATGTCTTCTACTGGATTTGTGTGAAGTTCCTATTTCTACCACAAGAAGAATTATTAGCTAATAACTTCCTTCCATGCCAATTTTTTTCTTTTCTTTTTCTTTTTCTTTCTTTTTCTTTTTCTCTTTCATTTTTTCTTTCTCATTTTTTCTTCTCTTTCTCTTTCTCTTTCTCTTTCTTTTTCTCTTTCTCTTTCTCTTTCTCTTTCTCTTTCTCTTTCTTTTTTAGTTTGTCTTTTACAGAGGGCTGTCTCAAAGGAAAGACTGAACTTTGAATTCAGTCCACACAAATACCCAATCCACACCAAGACAAAATTAGCTTTCACAAGATATTAAACCCTTTCAAACTCCTGTAAAACAGCTGATTTTTGTTTTGATGACAAGTTTCAAAAATCAAACGATAAGCTTTCAATAGAAATATTTTCATGCAAGAGCAGTGAAAATAAAAGTTTAAAATCCATAGAGAGACAAGGAATGCTACTGTGGAAGATGAGTACCCACGGCAATAATCTCCAGAAGGCTTCCCATTAGTTTTACAGGAAGTTAGTGAAACAATCAGTTTACCTTGGTCATCATCACTTTGTATGCATAGAATTTTTTTCCTTTTCCTTTTCCAAGAGCACCTTCAAACTTCTCAACAAAAAGCTGTGCTTCCCTGGAAAATGAAGGCAAAAGAGAGATATAGACTATGTTATAGTAAATGTTATATTGTCTCTATTGTATTAATTTAATTTTTTTACTCCTCATAAAATTTTATAAAATCTTGTTACTTTAGTAATATTTGAAAAGGAAAGCTCAGCGTTTTTGTATTTTGCAGAAGACTCTATATGTAATGTATATGTAATGCAAAAATACAAGCAACTTCATTCACCTGATCAAATACCAACATATTTGGAGCTCTCAGATTTGCCTATGTCCAGTCTAGGTTACTAAATACATTTAATCACAGTAAGTCAGTAAACTGACTTTTGCAGTTCAGCTACTGCCCATTTATGGGATGCACAAACAGTTATTCCTGTTATCCCAACAGTTACTCCAACAGAAGAAAGATCTTCATGGGACACTGTGGGTTCTTGGTCATGATCACCTTTCTTGCTTTCTGTAATCCTTCACTTTTTCCTGCTCTTCTACTTTCTTCCTTGCTCTCTTCTTTGATAGTGAATAAAACTGAATTGCCATTTTAATCACCAACATTTGATCTGTTTTGTGTCTTAGTTGTGCTCTGGATATCTTTGAACCTCTTCCCTCAGTGTTCTCAGTTTAGGATGCATTCCCAGGTTGAGAGAGAGATGTGTACACTAGAGCTTTGGTTCCCTTTGCCCACCCTTCTCAATATTACATTTAATTTAGCCCTTCTGAATTTCTGCATGTATTTTCTCTAGCTGTACCATTCCCAGAGTAATTTCTTTGAAACGGAGCTTCACTGGTCCCCAAAAGGCTAAAACTTTGCCAATAGAGATATAATTTAAATAATATAAAGATGAAAGGAAGAATTTTAAACTCTTTTTAAAATGCCTAAAGTCCGTGGATTAAAACAATAAAGAGGTGAGATCAAGTGCATTCTAATGTTTCCTCCATTTAATCCAATTTCCATGTATGACTTTCCACAATGTCTTTCCTGAGGAAATGTGCTCTAAAGGCTAAATGTCCTAAACCCCCGGAAAACAGACTGAGGATTCTTAACTCTCAGTGTACACAGAATGCTGTAAACTGTTTTGTTGTCACACTGTATAACTTCAAAGCACTCTATATTATGTTTATTATTATTATATTGTATTGCACAAAGTACCTGGGAGAAGGTAGACTATTGGGAAAATACTAGTTGTGATGCATATTGATGTTGATGCACATTTCTTTCCAGAACTGCTACAGATAAGTTTACCAAGTGAAATTAATTATCATGCTTATATTTTCGGCTCATATATTTTATACAAGGAAGGAAAAACATAGTGTTAAACAGCAAAATCTGGCAGCGCTAATGACAGTATAGCAGTGTAGTTGAGATAAAGGAGAATTAAAATTATGTGAGAACATGACCATTAGCCATGACATAACTTTTCTAATTTAATGGTTAAAAATCTCAACATCTATAAAAGCAGCTGAGTATTTTTAGCAACTGCAAATGCTTAGGGTTATCTTCAGTCTGAAGATCTATCAAAGCCTTTCACAACTTAGATATCCGCTGCAACAGTTGCTTTAGCTTGCAGTACCCAGGATCCAAATAAGTGCACAGAAGTGCAAAATTGAATTATTGAATTTTGAGTTATTGAGATATTTAGGAGCCCTCCGAGCACTCTCTCCTTCCAAGTGCTTTCACTCAAACCCTGCTGGTGAAACAACAGGGCCAGTGCAAGTTCACCTGGCCTTCTCAGGACTTCTGCATGCCGTTTCCCAACATTTGAAACTATGAATGTTAATTTAATCACCTTTTTTTTCCTCTCTATTGCAAAAGTTAAGCAAAGATTCAGATTAGAAAAGATAAAAATACCCAGCCACCCCCACAGCCACAGAGCCCACCTATTCATCACATCAAGTCAGTGTCCGTTTATGTAGATCCTTTATTTCCAATCCTGTGCTTCTATTTCACATTTGTATACTGGATTTTTAAGTCCAATCTTTCTGTATTTAGCTAGTACTGACACTGATTGGGGATTCTTTATTTTGCAAGCCACTCTGAGTCCTCCAGAGTTTTTACAGCACACTGCTCATACATCATTTTTTTCATTTTGATTCTCAGAAAAATCTACATCTAAATTTCAGCCCTTCCAACTAATATAAAACAGATTAGTTCAGCTTCAGGACACCTGTGTCCAAGGGTCACCTTTAAACCCAAGCCTCAGGATCAAAAATCTTACTGCACTGTCAACAGATATAAGAGCATCCTGACAGCAGATGGCAGCTTCCTCCTAAATTCAGCAGTCAGTGCTGGAACAGTGCCATAAAAGCAGGAAGACTCAATTAACTGCATACCTATCAATCTCCCAGCCCAGCATATTATATTCTGCTATCACTTCTATCACTGGGTAAGTCAGGCTTTTTCATGAAAATTTTCTGAAATCAAGACCTACAGAGTAGAAAACTTGTGTTTTCAGTCACTAATTAGGTTATGCTGCAGAATACGAAATTTTCAAATTTTAAGTTGGGGTTTTTTTCAGAGTGAAGCAATAAGTTAGAAATTTAAGAATATAATGTGAAAACAGAAATAAATACATTAAAAAGTCCTTGATAGCATATATAGCGTATATGAGTATTTTTACATCTCTAGTGAAACACTCAAGCTCTCCACAAACTTGTTCTGATATAAAATAAAGCTAAGCTGAAACAGGAAGGAATTTTCCACTATCAAATTCCTAAACAATATTTATCTTAAACCCCTTTTTTACTTGTTTTAAATTAATTCTGTAATATTTTCTCCTAGACCTAGTTTTTCTTATCCTCATCTGCCTCCTGGACCTCTATCAGTCAATCCTTCAAGTGTAATCAGTATTTAAGCTGTTTCTCCACAATAAACCAATAAATTGCTTTTTGAAGGTGGTGATCTGGACCTACAGATCTTATGCTGCTGATGCTTTTGAATGCTTGCCTGGATTCTGCTTTGACAGTGGCTGAATTTTCCTCTCTCCTTTCACCCCATCATTCCTAAATGTTTTATAACCTAATTTTCACTGATTTTCACTCAGTTTCCCTGCATTGGACTAAGCTCATCATTGCATCACAAAAAACCATTTCTTACTGAGTGGTTACAAGTGCAATCAACTGAGTTGCACAAGCAAAACTGGATGAAAAAAACTGTTGGATCCACATGTGCACAATATGAAGATATTTTCATGTTTCATTATAGAAGCATGAAGCAACTCCTTTCACTTTCTTAATAGATTGCTTTCCCATACTAACATGTTTGTTGTATAAATGCTGAAAGAAATCAGCTAAGTCCAAATGGTGGACTTGCAGTATCATTTGCATTCTCATTTACACTGAATTTTACTCTGGTCTAATAACAATGCACTATAATTTATTTTTCTTATTAATAGAATTGCTGGCATTAATGCATTGACCATTAATGCACACTGACCATGACAAGAAGATGTTTCAAACATGCATTAAAAATGCTGGCAATAATATTTCCAATTCTTGTGAAGCAATGGCCAAAATCATCACATAGTTAATAATCACAACATAATTAATAAAAGAGTAGCACATGCTACATGGCCAAAAGAGTAGTATAGAGTTAAATCAATCTGTCATCCACTTGCAGCTGTGTTCTCCAGGGCTCAGTACTGAGGACAGTCCTGCTCTGTTGATGATCTGGATGAGGGGATGAAGGGCACCCTCAATCAGTTTGCCTCCTCAAAGGAAGTTTCAGTGAAGAGGGAATCAGTCTCTTCTTCCAGGTACAAGCGACAGGACAAGCAACAGTCTCTAATTGTTTCAGGGGAGATTTAGATTGGATATTACAAAAAATTTCTTCACCAAAAGAAGAACGGGCTGCCCAGGGAAGTGGAATCACCATCCCTGGAGGTCTTGAAAAACTTGTAAATGTTATGATGAGGGACTTGGACTAGAGACGGATTTGACAGTGCTGTGTTAATGGCTGGACTCGATGATCATAAGGCTCTTTGCCAGTCTGAATTGTTTTGTATTATTGTTATGGAATTGAAAAATTATTAAAAAAAAAAAAAGGTAACTACTTAAAAGAATAGTAGAAGTATTCTTTCTATTGGAATAAAAGAAGTCACGTTACCTGTGATGTTCTACGGCTTATCTTATATTTTGGTAGTTCTAAATAATATTTTTCATATTGCTTATGATGCTGGAAGCATCAAGCATCAAGCAGAATGTGCATTCATTCTCTCCTCAGCTTTTCTTCCCCCACCAGCTCTGCAGCAGATTATTCCACTAACTAATTACTCCACTGAGCACGTACTCCTGACTTCTGTTTGTAAGTTGCTTAAACCTCCTGACCTTAAAAGTTCAGCATTAACTTGGCACCATTCAGTCAGGACCAGGCTTGCCATGTCCTTTCCATGTCTGTGACAAGTGTTCTTGTTAAATATCATTCAACAGATTACTTAATTAAAGTTTCTACCTTGATGTCTAAACTATCTAAATGAAATACCTCTATTTGTACAACCCTGTGAGTTTCTGTCAAACTTTGTCCTTTCCTCCATTTCTTTTGTGCTATAAATAACAGGAAGAATGAGCAAGTCTTAGAAATATTTAAGAAACTACAACAAAAACCAAAAGTGCATATATACGTATTCATGCCCACTTGGAAGTATTGTGATTTCACAAACATGAGGATGTGTCAAAAACAACGCAGACCAACAAAACCAAGCTTTGTAATCACTGGTATCATGTGTTAGAGGTAAATTATCTGTATCACAAGATAGGCCAAAGTGTCCCCCACTAGCTAACTGTGAATTTAAAGAAGCTTTAGAGAAAGCTTATTAATTGAATTACAGATGCAAGAACTAATAAATGTTTCAGGGGGCCAGGCATTATTGTCCCAGAGAAGCCTGAGTTAATTATTAATACAAGGTGTGGAGTTACAGCTTCCAAAGTGCTAGGTGTACAGTACCTCAGGCACTTCAGGGCTGCAGAGGGGATGCGTTACAGCTCTTAGAGCTTGTTGCTAATTAATACAATTTGAGTGGATTGATCACATTTTTCAGTAACAGTTCAAGAAGGTTTCAGGCTCTAAGAACTAAAAGCTCAACAAAAGTAAATGTTGATCATCCAGGACTTTTGTAAGTCTTAGAAGACTGGCTGAAAACAGACTTCAAAGCAAATATTGTCAGGCACCGCTCACTTGAAAAGCAGTTCAGCAATAATAGTGGGCAAATTATATTGTTATTTAATACCCAGCTGGCCTCCAAGACAGCCAGTCTGGCCTCCAGGACTGTCAGTATATCCACAGTAAGAGAGACGAAATACTGATTGATGGGAGTACAAAGAGTCCAACAAAGGATGAGAAATTTCTACCATCTCACACATGCGCCTTATATATCTTTGGCTTTATATGCTTATAAAATTTCTTATTACCAATTCATTTGTCTTGATGGGCAGTCTAAGTCCTGCAATAAAACGAATTATGCTAGAAAAATACTGAAAAATCACAATAATGTATTCTGTCCCTAGCATGTGATCTGCTATGATGGAGTGACCACATCAGCGGAAAAGGGAAGCACATCAACCTGTTTGATCTAGTCCAAAGGAGAACCACCAGGTTGCTCTTGGAGTAACTTGGTTAGAAGGATGGAGCCAGCCTCCTATGAGGAAAGCCTGAAAGAACTGGGTTTCCATTGCCTGGAAAAGAAAATGTTTCAAGGTGACCTAATTACAGCGTTCTAGTGCCTAGTGAAGGGGACCTGCAAGAAACGGGGGGGGGACTTCTTACGAGAGTTTGTAGTGATGGGTCGTGGGGGAAAGTCTTCCAACTGAGATAGAATACATTTGTATTAGATATTAGGAAGAAATCCCTTACTGTGAAGGTAGTGAAGTGCTGTCACAGGTTGTCTAGATAAGTTGTGGATGCCCTATTCCTGGAAGTGTTTGTAGCCAGGCTGGATGGGGCTCTGACCAACCTGGTCTAGGGAAAGGTGTCCCTTCCAATGGCAGGTGGGTAGGAATAAATTTAATTTTAAGGGCCCTTCCAACCCAAACTGTTCTATGACTCTAAGTGAAGAACAGATCCTTCACTGCACTGATTTTTCTAGGGGAAAAAAATAGTTCTCATGTACTTCTTTATGATGTGTGTTTAATTAGAAGTCCTTCAAAAAGCCTAAACTTGATGTTTTACTATTCTTTTTTTATATGACTTGTTATTTCACTTGTTTTGATAGTGTACTAACTGTCTTGTGGTGTAACTTTTGAGAACAAGCTGGCACATCTCTGGGTTCTTGCGCTCAGTTCTCTAATTATACATTACCATAATAAGCATTGCTGTTGGATACAAACCACTCAGTTACTAATGGAATTTGTGCTTTTATAGCACAGAATTTTGTCAATCTAAAGCACTATGAGCACTAATAAAAGAAGTGAGATGAGTATACCAGAGGCAAGCACAGTATTTAAACCCTTTCCTTTTCTTCATATTGGTGCAAAACTCAGGCAGAAAAATGCACAAACAAGAATACAGTTCCCAAAATCCAGTCCTCGGACTTACACTGTGATAACTTTCCCTGAAGGTTTTCCAGTTTGCAAGAGCTGAATCTCTGGCCCATTAGTTTGATGGGGTTTTGTGGGGTTTTTTTACCTTCTTCTAATCCAAAAATCACAGAATCATAGAATGCTCAAGGTTGGGAGAGACCTTTGAGACCTTATGTGCAACCACCAACCCAGTACTACCACTCTAACCCCAAAACTAAAGCTCAACACCAAACACCAGATCCAGATGCCTCTTGAACACCTCCAGGGATGGTAACTCCACCACCTCCCTGGTGCATCCTATTCCAAAGCATGGCTACCCTAACAGCAAAAAAGCTTTTTCTAGTGTCTAATCTGACTCTCCCTTGCCTCAGCCTGAGGCCGTTCCCTCTTGCCCTCTCACTGCAGGCGCTGCAGCGGATTCAGGCCCCGACTCACCTCAGCCTCCTTACAGGGAGCTGCAAAAAGCAACGAGGTCCCCCTGAGCCTCCTCTCCTTGGGACTAAACAGCCCCAGCCCCTCAGCTGTCCCTCATGAGAGATGGTATCCAGTCCTTCCAGGAGCCTCGCTGCCCTTGGCTGGACGGGCTCCAGCCCCTCAGTGTCCCTTTAAAAGCGAGGGGCCCAGAGCTGAGCCCAGCCTTGAGGTGAGGCCTCCCCAGTGCCCGGTGCCGGGGCACGATCGCTGCCCTCGTCCCGCTGGCCGCGCTGCTCTAGACACAGCCCAGGATGCCACTGGCCGCCTTGGCCACCTGGGCACGCTGCTGGCTCATGTTCAAACAGCAGCCCCCGGGTTCCTTTCTGAAGAACAGCTCTCGAGCCGCCTCCCCCCAAGATTGCAGTGCTGCACAGGGGCTGCTGCAGCCTCAGTGCAAGGCACAGCACTTGGCCTTGTTGAACCTCCTGCAGTTGTCCTCAGCCCACGGATTGAGCCTGTCCCTCTGCAGAGCCTTCCTGCCCTCAAGCAGACCAACACCTCTACCCAACTCAATATCATCTGTAGATTTAATGAGGATGCAGTCAATTCCCATGGCCAGATCATCAATAAAAATGTTAGGCAATACTGATCCCGAAACACAGCTATGGGGAGCACCACTAGCAACTGGCCATCAGCTGGATTTAGCTCCACTCACCACTCTCAGGGCCCAGAAAAACAGCTAGTTTTTACCCTAGTGCACCCATCCAAGCCAGTTTTTCTGGAAGACTTTGGGAGACTGTATCAAATGCTTTCTTGAAGTCTAGATAGATGGCATCCACAGGCTTCCCTTCATACACTAAGCAGGTCACTTTGTCTTAGAAGGTGATCAGTTTGGCCAACCACAACATGCCTTTCATCAATCCATGCTGTCTGGGCTTGATCTCCTGATTGTCCTGCATAACAACACTTAGGATAATATTTCCATAAATTGCCCAGAACTGAGGTTAGACTTACAGGCCTGTAGTTCCCCAGATCATCCTTCTGATCCTCTTTGTTGACAAGTGTTACATGTGTTAATTTCTAGTCAGCTGAAACTTATCCAGTTAACCAGGACTGCTGGTAGGTGATTGAATGTGTTTTGGTTCTTCACCAGTTCTCTTAGTCCGGCCAGGTGGATCTCACCAGGACACATAGACTTGTGTACATCTAATTGGCATAGCAGGACACTAACCACCTCCTCCTGGATTGTGGGGGTGTCACTCATTTCCCCATCACCAACTTCCTGCTCAAGGAGCTGGCTATCATAAGGAAAAATTATCTTGATACTGGTGACTGAGACAAAGAGGGCATCAAGTACCTCTGCCTTTCTCTCATTCCCTGTCACTACACTACCCTTCGCATTCAACAAACAATGGAGACAGTCTTTGACCTTCCATTTATTTCAAAACTATTTATAGAAAGTTTTTATTGTCTTTAAAAGTAGAGGCCAGTCAGGTTCTAGTAAGATTTTGGCTGTTCCAATCTTCTCCCTACATACTGGTAGACCTCCCAAGTTACCTGTCCCTCCTTCCAGAAAAAATAGATTCTCCTTTTTTCCTGAGATCAGGCTTAATACTAACCAGGCTGGCCTTTTTCCCTAATGACTTGTCTTCCTGCATATGGGGACAGCCTGTTCCTGATTTTTTAACAATTTCCTTTTTAAAGCATATCCATTCTTCCTGGACTCCTTTGCCCTTCAGGACTAACTTCCAAGGGTCTCTGTCAATCAGTCAATCAATCAATTTACTCTTCTCTCTAAATTTCAGTCTTGCAAGTAATAATTAATGACCATTTTCACCTGGTGGTTCTTCAGGTAACTTTGTGCTGACCTGAGTAGGCAGTGTTAAGAAGAAATGTCAAAAGTTCTCATTTCCCATAGAACAGGTAGAGCAATGCAAACCAGTAGAAGGGATATTACTAGAACAAGAAAACTACTCTGAAGGAGAAGATTTGTCTTTGAAAGGACAAAAAGTCTGGACTCTAGGCACACTCATCAACTCAGCAGCACAGACCTGCATGTGCCCAGCCCACAAGTCTATTGCTTAGGGCCTAGGAGAGTGGAGATGCTGTTGTAGCATCTTTTCACCCCTCTCTATATGTTCCTCTCTTTTTTCACATCTCCTGAGCTGTGAAGATCTGACCATGATGTCTCAAGGTAAGCTTAAAGTCTGACAGTATCAATACAGCTCAACTTCAAACTGCAGAGGGACACTGTATCAGAGCAGTATCCTCATCAAGTCACGGTTCTTCAGAGAATAACCACGGGCTATTTGAAATGCATCTTTTTAGACACAGGGATGTAAATTAGAAGTGAGAGTTGATCTAAATTGCCAGTGTAGTTCTATTAAGAATGCCATTTCCGCAATAAGCTGTCATTTTTTGACAGAAGGCGTCTTCTGCAGAGTAACTAGTTCTACATCTGTGTTCTAAAATGATTGTTTGTTCATGCATTTCCTAAAGAATGAAGGAAAATATTTACCACTTAAACAAATAATCACTAGAGTTAAGTATAAACCATCTTTCCCACCCTATACAGTTAAAGCCATGAAAAAAATTTCCTTTGAAAATGCTTAAACAATTTTTTTAAATTATTTAAAATGTCTTGATTTTTAAAAAACACACATTTATTTGGAAATTAAATCTTTCCCCAAAACCCGTTTGTTTTGACAACAGTTCTTTTTAAAAAAAATATTAAAATGAAAAGTCCTAATTGATATTAATATTCACTATTCAAAATAATATGAAAAGGCATTTTTTGGTCTTGTTGCCATGTATTACTGGACAGAACTTTTTTTCCACTCTTGGAAATAAAGATGCTAATACAGAACAAACATGGAAGTGTGAGTTGGCTTATATAATTATGTAACATTTATCATAAGTCTGAGAAGAAACCTCCAATGAAGTATGTCAATTGTGAAAGCTGGAATACAAAGAATAGGGCAATTTGCTCTTCTACCTGGAAGGAGATAACTTGGTTTTTTCACCACAATATTCTAAATCCTTCTCAGGGAAAGAAGCAGATGACAGTAGGCAAAACTTACTATTAACAATGGTTCACCAAGAGTTTCAAGAGCCAGAAATGCTAACAAAGTTTATTCAAAAGTCACATTATTGATTTAAAAGTTTAAGGGCATGTACAGCCAGCATGTATCTATTTTTCTTACATATGAGAACAATGCCAACAATCCCAGTGTTTTGGACTAATGATTCGGTTATAAATCTTAAATTTCTTGCTAAAATACAGAACATAGATACCTTAAAACATGCTGATACTATTGTAACTGTAGTCATAATAGAGAACCTATTTATGAGATAAAATTTTTACTTTAAGTAGCATAAAAACTCCAGGTCTTGTCTTGCAACTCAGTTGAACTTAGGCTCCAAAGAAACAATTACAAAAGCAGGGCTGAAAAAACACACTCTATAACTCTATTTTGGTATGTATATCCTGAGATCACAATTAAATGGTTTAGGCTGTAAAGAACATTTTAGATCACTTATTTCCAGACCCTCTGCCATGAGCAGAATACCTCTTACTAGGCCAGGTTGAGCAGAGCTCCATCCAGCTTGTCCTTGGACACTTCCAGAATGGGGCATCCACAGTTTCTCTGGGCAGTTTCATCCAGTGTCCCTCTACCTTCATTATAGAGAACATCTTCCCTCTATATAGTCTGAATCTAAATTCTATAAGTTTTTATTACCATTTTTCTTTAAGGTTTTATTACTTCTTGTCTAATTACCACATCTTCTTGTAAAAATCTGTTCCCATCTCTCTTAAAAACCCCCTCTAAGTATGGAAAGGCTGCTATAAGGTGTCTCGAGGCCTTCTCTTCTCCAGGCTGAGAAACCCAACTCTCATAACCTGTGTCCTTAGGAAAGCTGTTCCAGTCTCCTGACTATTTCTGCGGCCCTCCTTTGGACCTGCTCAAGCAGGTTCATTCCTTTCCTGTACTGAGGACTCCACATTCCAGGTGGAGTCTCACTAGAGTGGTTTAGAGGAACAGAATTCCTTTCCTCACCCTACTGGCCATGCTGTTTTGGGTTTGGTTTTCTGGGCTGCAAACCCACGTTCTAGGCTTTCCTTTGACTCTCCATCCACCAATACCCCCAAGTCCTCCAAAGGGATGTCCAAACAGACATTGAGTACCAACTCCCTGGGTGTGACCATTCAGACAATTTCTTAGCAGCCTTACAGTCCACACTTTTAATACGTATCTTTACAATTTGGGGAGAAGGAGTTTGCTGAGTACCCTGTCAAAGACCTTACAGAAGTCCAGCTAAATGACATCCACAGCCCTTCCTTTGTCCACTGATGCAGTAACTTCTTCACAGAAGGTTTGTTCAGGCAGTTCTTTCCCTGGTGAAGAGGTGCTTATTGTCTCAACTCACCTCCCCATCTTCCAAGAGCCTTAGCAGAGTTTCTAGGAGGATTTTTCTGTGAATTGTTGTATTAATAGGCTCGGTGCATCTATTTCCTCCAGTATCAATGCCCACAACTGGAAGTATAGTGGAAAAAATAACTTCTGTGCCAGCTTTCCTTACCAGATATCCCAAGACCCAGAAGTGTCTCTTGATCATCCTTGAGCTACATGTTGCAGTGTCATCACTGCCTACATGGAAAACCAATAATGGAAAGGAGTCTAAGGGACATACCAAGTCATGAAGTTTCCTTGGAATTGCTATGAATTTTGAGACAGAAGAATGGCTGTAAAAATAGAAGCTTTCTCCGTAGGAAGACTACAAACAAATGTTAAGTTTATGTACATGGGGATCCTTCAGCTGTAGATTGTCCAAAACCTAATCTACTCATTTATATTTAGTAAAAGTTCTCTTACCATCACAATTCTTCTACTCTACATCTCCTAGATACTGTTCCTTTTTACCTACTTTGAGTCTTTCACTACCTCTTGGCAAGTTTACCCTTTCCAAAATTACCTTACCTTCTAAAAGGACAAATCTATGGATTTTCCACACTGTATTTCATATTTCTTATTTCTGTGTTTTCTGTTCATTTTAAAAACTGCAGGAGAGACCATCCTTTCTCTGCTAGATACATTTTGTTGGTGTCTTGGTATTGCTGCAGCAAATTAGTTATTGAAAACAGGGGAGCAGTTTTGTCAAAAGAATAAAATTCTCTCTATTTACTCAGTTCCTGTGCTTGGTGGAAATTCAAATGTAGAGAAATACTTAAAGTTTGGCTTCCAATAAATATAGCAATAGGTATGCTAGGGCAAAATACAGTTTTCTATGTGGCATAAATAAAAAATGCATGAAAGTACAAGTTCTGCTTCCAAAGAGTTTGTTTTTCCATAAGCTAATTTTTTTCTTTCTTTAAAGTCTGATTAGGGAGAAAAATCCTCTCCTTTCTCTCTAGCAATCTTGAGGTAATCCTGCAATTTCATAATTTTTCTGAGAGATATTAATGAGATATTAATCTCACCAATGGAAGAATTCATCAACCTCAACCTAAATGAAAAAAACGGAAAGATTTTGTGCTGGTTAATGGAAATTCTGAAAACAAAAAGCTTAGCTTTCCATATTTGATTTTATCTCTACTGGGACAAGAAAGCAGTGTTCTGCAGCATCATTTACCTTCACTTACAGTGAGCATACCTCCTAGGGAAGAGAGACTAGAGGTGGTCTGAAGTTAATTTTGTGAGTAGGGGCAGAACTAAAGTGAAAATTCAGAAAAATAGTGCAAAGCAGGACAACGGATATTCATTATGGAAATCAAACCATACTTCAGGACAGACAATTTCTTTTTCATCTTCCATGGCTTGTTTCGTAGCGTGGCAATCAGTTTCTTTTTTTCTTCTACCTCTTCCTTCAGCTTGGCCAATTCCTCCTCTGTAATTGGTTCCTCCTCAGATTCAGAATCAGAGCTTCAAACAAAAGCAGAAACAAAAAACATCACCAAAACTCAGATAGGGCACATGTTTTCACAGGAAAAAAACATACTTTGTGTTAATTTCTGTTAAATTTGAGGCTAGATTAATGCCTTCACACTTGCACAGAAGGGAGGACACAGTTCCTTTAGACTTGATATTAATTTTAGTATGGAAGACAAAGCCTGCACACAAAGCGCAGAGCTGGGGGACAGTGAGCAGCACTCTTGGGGTAAAATCTGAACATCACTTATTTTTTCTGCAGCTGTAATCAGCCTTCTAAGAGTCCCACCCAAACTCACTATGGTCAAGTGAGGATGCTCTAACTGCAGCCATAAAAGCAAACTCCTTCACCTCAGTATGTCACACTAGAGAGACAAATGACAGCCCATGCACTTACCAAGGCAATAACATTTCATAGATGGGAAAAAATTCAAAGCCACATTTCAGCAAGCATTCAAGGAAGGGAGGTGTAATTGTAATGGCATCACCTGATATGTTGCGTCTGTGATCTGAACATATTATCCATACATCAGTTTGCACTATCTTTGCAAAGAATTGCTGATTAAAACAATATTCACTTTTCTAAACTCTGCATAGATACTCTTTTCTGTGAGCAATCTTGCATCTCATATAATGGCATGTAGCAATTAATTGGCAACAAGTGTTTCCTCTTTTTTATGCAAGTGAACAGAAAAATGATAAAAGGGAAATCAATAGACTCTGGTTTTCTGCTCTAAAAAGCTGACAGTGACAACTACCACTAAGTGATCTCTTGGTGATAGCAGTTTGATGCATTTCTCTCTTGTTCTTGTTCTTGTTGTGCTTTCTTTAGCTCCTTTTGTTGATTTGCTTGCCTGTTTCTTTGTCTTACGAATGTTTAAAACTGTACTGGAAATTTGTTTGGAGTTTTTTAATGGTTTTCTGGCTTGATTGGAGAAAAATTCATTCTGACTTTATCAAGCAAGTAGTTTTCAGACTCTTTTGCTCATACTTCACCTTTCTGAGAGTTTGATATCCAAGATCTGATGTGAGCGTTGAATTATTCAATACCTAATGTATAGGTTCTATCTCCTGAATAATTTTAAAATTATAAAACTTTTCCTCTACCAAAACAGATAACACAGGTCTTTTTAGAGATCTAAATGGTATAAATGACACAAGAGTTTACCAGCAAGAATACTTACAGGATTCAAAACAAACTAATAAAAGCAAAATACATTTTGAAACACGGAAAAAGACAAGTTTCTTATTGGTCATCTGCCTATAGTCTTCATTAATTTTACTTAATTATAGCTAAAGATTAGGGGATGAGCTGAAAACTTTCAGACATACAGAAGTTAGCAAAGGAAAGAAAGAGGCTTCCATAGCTATGGGTCACCCTGCTATTAAAGGTTAAAATGCTATTTCTTATCATAGAGCCATAGAATCACAGAATGGTTTGGGTTGGAAGGAATCCTAAAAATCATATCTCTCCAACCCTCTCTGCCTTATGCAAGTATCCCATTCACTAGATCAAGTTGCTCAGGACCCCATCCAGCCTGGCCTTGAACACTCCCCAGCTGTGGGGCATCCACAGCTTCTCTGAGCAGCTTGATCCAGGGCTACACCACACTCTGAGAAAAGAATTTCTTCCTAACATCTAACACATAATTGTGTTCTCTTTCAGTTTAAAACCTTTTTCCCTTGTTCTGTCTCTGTCTGGCCATATTAAAAGTCTTCCTCCTTTTCATAAGCTGCCCTAAGGCAGATCTCCCCAGAACTATCTCTTCTCTAGGGTGAACAATTCCAATTCTCTCAGCCTGTCCTGTAGGAAAGGTACTCCTACCCTCTGAGCATCACTGTGGCCCATACTGAATAGACTGTCACCGTAGAAAGTTGTACCCATCAGTCTTACCATGTTAGGCTTTACATGACAAAAAACTGTATCACAGAAAGCTTGAAGCTACAGAAAGTTTTACTGAAGCTAAAGAAAAAATGCTACTGAGAACCACATCTATTCATTGTCATTGTGAAGAGCAAGTTGAGAATGGCATGAAAACTGAAGTCAAATAGATAAAGGATAACAAAGTTATTTGTGCATAAAATTTTGAGGGGAAATGCAGAGAGAGTCATGTCTTCATGAAGAACAGAAGGATTAAAAGTCTGATTTGAAAGAGCTCAGGATCCATTGTCGCAATCAGCTGTTCTCCATTTTACTAAGTGGAATGATGTGCCTGACATTAAACATGTTCTTTGATGGAAGATTGCTGGGTTATGCAAAGCTGGAATTTGCTGGTTTACAATGCTACAGTGAGAGAGGGGGAAACATGAGGGCTTTGTGCTAATGCAATGAGCTTACTGAGAAAAGGAAGCTTAACAGAACACAAGAGGTCAAGTCAGGATAATACAGGCTTTGTGACCTTTGCCAGCTACTGCTTTGTTTGTCTTTACAAACATGTCTCATCTTCCCAATATTCACTTTGCTTTGGAACCAGAAAAATAATTAAAAATCCAAATTTCAGTGATTTTTAAGAAATCAGTATTTTCTCGTGGGTTTACATTATGCAGCCAAACTTGGTGGAGTAACAGCAGACCTTTCCTTCAGCTCAAGTGGTGGAACACTCTGTTATTCAAGTCAGGAAACCAAAATTCTGTCTTCTGCAATCAAATGCCTTAGCCTTTCATGAAAGGTTTTTATTCACACATTTGAAGGTCAGAAGGGTTCATTGTGACCTGCAGGCTAACATAAAGCATCAAGTGTCAATAGATATCTTGACATAAAGACCCCAGCCTCCTTGGCTCCAATTCAATACACATCTAAGTCAGCAGAGTTCTTGAAATCAAGTGCTTTTTTAAGTTGAACACACAATGAATTTCTTCATTCTATTCATCTCTAGTTTGGTTTTACGACCTTATTATACATCTCTATTTTGGTTTTAGTTTCATCTCCTCTTTATGGACGAAATCTACTTTTCTCATTATTTCTGTGTATAGCTTTAAAAATTAGGATGAAAATGTTTTCTTTGAGCTAGGATGTTACACAATAAGACTGGTATGACTTTGAGAGTATAGCATGACAATTTAATAAATTTGACTAAATTTGAAATCTTTCTTTCCAGTGTTTTTGTGTAAATTCTATTTATACAGGTAATCCCCATAGCATTGCCTGTCAGCTAATACTATTCAGATATAAAAAAGAAGTAGTGTCCTAATCTTCCATGTACCTCCACGCTTCCACAGGAGTTTTATACTCTCAAATGAACTTAATAAAAGTCAGTTTATTTACTCACAGATAGAGCTAAGCAGTAGGAAGAATATGATCTCATTCCTATTTTTTTCCTCATGTGACAGCACAGAGTTTCTAAAATCAATCAGACAAAATGAAACAAGGCAGTAAAGAACTAAACCACTTTTTAACCCATGAATATCTCTGACCCCCACAGTGAGATTAAAGGAGCAATTTATCAATGATCATTGATCATTTTGGGGCTGATGATTTTGAACAGCATAGAGCAGGCCCTCCTCACACCCTCAATATCAGGCAACATCAGCCTCATCAACAACCATTAACATCTTAGAACAGAAGATTTAAAACTCACCAAAAAAGAACTCCTTTCACCATGGCATTGCCCTAGGAAACTCACTACCACAAATTAACCAAAAGCGGAATACTTGTTTCAAAAAAACAAAACAACTAAAACAAAAAATCAATGCAGAGTTCTTCTAGGATTCCCTTACTTCTTTTATGTAGAATAAGTAGTGCATGAAGAGGTTTTCCTGATTTAAATGAAAAGTACAGAGGGGGAAGAGGGCAACTGCAGCAGATTTCATTGACTTGTAGTGTGATCTCACCAAAATGGGGCATGTTGCTAGAGTTTAGCAAAAGCCACCATGACAGCAGTAAATACAATATTATCTCTCTGTGAAATAGTTCCACTTTTCATTGAGGGAAATTTTTCTGGTGTTTTCTGTCTCAACTTCTGATTTTGCTCTTTTCCTGCTATTTCATGCTGAAACACCTTGGCAATTAAAAAACTGCATCAGCAAGGTCTATGTTTAAACAATAGAGAGAATTTGCTGTGATAGGTCCTCCCAGACTTGCTAGAGTGGCTATATTTCTATACAGCCAACCTTATTTTCCATTCTGAAGCCTTGCAAACCCTTTATCTCAATCACAGCCCTTTATCTCTGATCACCCGCCTACTATCTTTCATTCTTACATTATTTTGATTTTTCTTTTGAAAATAATTTAAAATATTCTTATTATTCTTCAATCTTTTTGAAAGCTCCTGTAAGTCTAAAAATATAATACTCTTGAGTTATCTTTGAGATTATCCTCAGTTTTTCCTCAAATGTTGTTAGGCTTACTACTTTAGGATCAATGTCTTGTTCAGGCAGCAATTTCAAGTTATTTAGCTCAAAATTATGGTTTTTAATATTAAAAACTTCAGAAGACAATGAAAAACATTGCACTCTTGTTCAATTTTCTATTTTCAGTGGCCTTCTATAATTAACACTGAATAAATGTTTACAATGAAGACAAAAATAAGCAAAGGAACCTAGGTTTACACAGTCAGGGTTGTTGCTCTGTGAGTACAGGAAACTGCACACAAGACTATAATTGCCACGACAATGAAGAGCCAGCAGAAAGAATGATTTTAGGCCTTCTAATTCTCATTGGGAAGGGTAATGAAGTAGAAAGCTATAGAAATGGGTCCCAAGACAAATTAATACAACAGCATATCTTACTGCATTTTTTCCTTTCCTTTTAGTCCTTCTGTGCTCTCCAGTGATGCCTCTGGGAACAAAAAAGCTGTAACAAGTGCTGAATGAGGAATGGGAGTTTCTCTTCCTCTCCATTGAGATAGCTAGCTCCATTGGCTTCCTCATGTATGGCTCCCAGGGTTGCTTCCTTTCAAAAGCACAAGAAGGGACAAGGAGCAAAGGGACGCTAGGATGGCAGAGAAATAGAAATGTTTTTCTGAAGGGCTCCCTGTCTCTGGAGTCTTATAAAAACCCCAGGTTTCATTGGATACTTTGGAAAGTTGAAAAGTGACATTTCAGAGGAAGTGAGTGGGAGACAGATTGGAAAATCCCATTTTAGTTCTTGGTTCCGCATCCTTGAAATGTTGCAACTGATCTGAAAAATTGGCTCAAAACTGGCTGGGAAACAAGAATGTGATCCTCTTAGAAACAGCAAGATTTTAGTTCTATAATGGAAATAAAACTTGGCTTTCTTGGAAGGTAATCAGCTTGGAGTTTGGGGCATTTTAGTTTTGCAGAAAGAAAAAAGAGGGGCAGATCTCACATGTTATCACTTCCCTCTACCACTTTCTCTTCTCCTCTGTTATTTTCACTCCCTTTCTCTAGAAAACAGCTCATATTATATATATATATATATATATATATATATATATATATATATAAATATAACTTGGAGTATAACTAAATATTACTTTCCAGAAAGTTTCCATTTCACTCAGCTGTCATTTCTGCATTGGAGGACAAAGAATATCTGTCCAGCTCCAGTCTGACTGTCACAAGTAAGGGAGGCATATTGACCCTTGTTATTTCACAACCATAAGTGAAAACAGGTTTCCTGTAAGACAATTATAGTTTTATTATAAGGAAAAAAAAAAAAAAACATAATTACCCTGATCCTGATTTCTTTTTGTCTTTTTTCTTCTTGTTGGCCTTCTCTTTTTTCCCTTTTTTATCAGACTTTTTGTCCCCTTTCTTCTCATTTTTACCTTTCCCACTTTTACCCCCTTTCTCATCTTCTTCTTCTTCTTCATCTTCCTTGGATTTCTGATTTGCTTGATTCTTCCTGGCTTTTGCAGGTTCCATATCAGAATCACTGGCCTCATTTCCAGCTGCTCGTCCTCGTCTACGGCTTCTGTGCCTGCGAGGCCCAGCTCTCCTCATCCCATCTTCATCATCCTCATCGTCCTCATCACCGTGCCTGTCTCTCCCTCGGGCATGTGCTCTTCTGGTTCTTGGTGTTGCTTTCTTCCTCCCTTTATCTGTGATTGATTAAAGAAATATAAAAACACATGAGAGGAGGGTGTATGTTAGAAGGAGACCTTTCCTCCTCCTTCATTCTTACTAATAATCAGAGGGCGTCTGTGCCTGGCCTCAAAGTAATCCACATCACTGACCTGCTCCTTTGGCATTTTCTTCATTCTCAACTGCACTGCCTTCTTCATTGTCATCACTGCCATCTGTCAAGTGAAAAAAAAGAAGAACAGTGGATGTGAAGAGCAGATCAATCATTAGGAATTCAGGGGTTTCAAGAAATTCTTGGCAATTACTGTTTTGTACCTCTTTATAACTTTTTATGAACCCAGCCTTTCAGAACATGGCAAACAGTTTTCAAGAGGTAAGATGAAGGCAGAAAAAACAGTTACACTTTCCTTCAGCACTCAAATAAATACACCTCAAAGGGACACTGGGAAGAACTCTTTTTTATGGAAGTAATATATAGGAAAGGAGGATGTTAGAAAACCCCTAAAATTTGGAGAACAAGGATGAAAATGCTTCTCAGGCAATTCTCTGAGATTTTCTTAAACATGAGAGATAAATAACTTGCTGAGATTAAAAAAATACTAAAATAATCATTTTCTGATTTGACTGGAGGGCATGAAGCTCCAGACCTGCAGCATAGCTGAAGAGTACCATTCCTGAAGAAAGAGCAAACCCACTCTCAGTTCCAGCAACCAAATCTCTAAGCGCAGGGACAAAACTTGATCCAGCTCACTTGTATGCTCTACCACATGCAAGTTCTATTCTACCACTCTACCACACAAGATGTTTTTAACATCAAAGTGTTTCTCCTTAGAAATGTCTTGCTTAATTTTTCATTCTCAATCATTCTCAATAAGCTCAATGATGGAAAATGTCTGTGCTACCTATTAATAAACAGACAACTATCCACTGCCTGGTACACTTTGAAACTGTGATCACAGATTTATAGAAATAAAAAAAAATATTCTCATATGTGTTATATCCATCATAATATCTAATTAATGTGTTCTTTGAATACATTGCTATGAACATATCACTTATCTTGTAAGTAATCTGAAATTGCTTCTGAAACTGCTACTGATATTCCCTAGAAAAGTTTCTTCAGAAGCAATATCTGAGAAGCCAAGTTCTAATGGGCCCTTTTGAGGTATTTTTGAGCTTGTATGCATGGCTAAACACTTTAGACACTTTGGTGGTATTTATAGAAATAGATGGTAGTGGGAAATTAATGAGAAGACTAACAGAGATTACCATGAAATAGTAGAAGTAGCTAGTAGTTATTCCACTCCTATATAATCTGTATGTTCCATGTATAAATTGTCCAGTTTCCCCTTCGGACAGCTGATAGGTGCTGATCCTTATAGTTGTATTTTTTAGGTAAGAAACAGCAGGCATCTTTCTTTTTCAATCATCTCTAACATTTCTGAATTTTTCTTTCTTCACACATTGCCCAGTTTCTGTTATAAATTTTACTAGGCCACTATCAATTCATTGAAAATTTATACACAAATTGATTTATTTAGGGACTGCTGTGGCTAACTTCTTGACTTTGCCTAGTATCAAAGAAAAGGAGTAAAATAAAGAGTATGTCAGGATGCAAACAAGAAGGAGTCCAGGGTCTTCTTTCACTATGTGCAGTAACAGGCAAAGTTTTATTAACCAGAATTTAACTGGCATATTAAAACTAAGTCTAACTTCCCTATGTAAAACATCTAATTGTAATTTACACTTTCTACCTCTCTGACAGCCTCTGAACCATAATTTTTAAGATTATGCAAAAATATTGTCATTTGATATCAGCATTGGAATGTGACAATAAGTGCTCCTTTGTTCTGCCTGGACACGTGCCTTCTGCCTGCTGACAGTAACAGGATCTCCTTTGATAAAGACCATTGTGCTGCTATTGAAGCTTGCAAAGATGAAGACAAACACCTCTAAAGAGATACTTTGCATGCAACAGGAGGGCACTGCCTCTTATTAAAACAAATGCTGTGGCTAATCTCCTACAGTCAAACAGGAATTCCCAGGAGAGCACTTTACTGGTTAGAGATTGGCCTCAGTGCAGCCTGATGAGCCCATACAACATGCAAACAAATGGAAGTTTACCATTTATACTGAAACATGCATCAGCTGTGAAGTCTACCAAGCTTGAGTAGACATCATATTGACATAACAGTGACAATGACACGGGATTGTGAGACACAGAGACTTAAACAATGTAGAAGATAGCTGCTGGAATCTGTTTAATTCTAGTAGCATAAGGATAGCAAATTCATTACACTGAAAATTTGAGATACAATTCTAAGGTACTTTGCAGATTTCAGACTTCTTGGAAAAAGCATTGCAAATACTGCTATGGGTGAATGTATCTGAATATTAAGTTCTGTACGATAATGGGTTTTTTTCATCAGGAACATGAGTGATAAAGAACATTTTTTTTAAAAAATAAGGAAAAAGCCTAAAACCAGACAGAAATAGATATTTCCATAAAACAAACCTAGAAAGCATGACCAGTGATTACATGGGACTATTAGCTATAAATGGGTATTTCAGACCTGTCCAGCAAGCACTAGTGCACCTTCAAAATTTATGTCTGCAAAGATTTAAAACTGCATCTCCAAACTGAACTTCATATGGAGAAAAAGTGTGTTAATATGAAGACTGTTAGAGGTGTGCCCTTCTCATTCTGGTATATCTAGAAAAAAAAGACACCTCTTCCAGATTGTAGGTGCATGCAGAGAGCATTTTGCTGCTCAAGGTAGAACTTAAAGTTATTGATTGTGACAGCAGTAATAGCAGTTAGTGTTGTTTAGAAGTGAAAAACCCACTGAGGAGAGGGAATGGAAGAGCTTTGTTACCCCTGAGAACTATGCTGAACAAAATATATGGCAATTTGTATTTCAGACAAGCTGCAGTAATAACTTTTGTGTTTGATTGTTTTGCACTTATTATTGAATGAATAGTGTTAATAGTTAGCTGGGTATTTGAGTAAAAAAAAAAAATAATAGTTATTATTATTACTACTAATAATAAACTATTTCAGGTCATAAACTCCATTATACTTTTCAAAGAGGAAAGGAACAGGCTAGACAGCTCACAATGCAGCAGTTCAGGTGCTTGTGTAAAAGCCTGTTTCAATGAATTACAGGAGAAGCATTTCTACAATGTTCAAACACAAATAACGCTTTGTGATGACACGATATCTAAATGCAGTTTAGAACTTATTTTAAATGTTCTGCTGTAAACCACAACAGGGAGAAACAGTAGAGTTAATTCCTCAGGCACTCTACAAAAATGTATTTTTTATGCTTTGTTTTGTTAAATTGTAGTATTCATTGCAGGAAAAAAAATCCTCACTATATGAGAAATTTGTAAACTAATCTTGGGAATTTTTAAACAGACCGTGTGATCCTACTTATGAAAAGTTCAGTGAATCCTTCTGTAAAAACAACTAAGTGTCACAAAAGCACTGACTAGAATTACCGATTTTTCCAGAAAAGGTTGATAGAACCCCTTATCTTCACAGTGTTAATATTCATAGGGCTAATAGCTGCCTTTGACTCAACTAACTTGAATTAGGCTGACTCAGAGCAAAAGCTCAACTGCTATGCCTTCCAGGATACATTATCTTGTCCTAATGACTGTATATTTCCATATGTACCATTAGGTATATTTGAAGATATAGTCAATAACTCCTTTTAGTCTAGGAAATCCAATCACGTTCTTATTTTTTTTTCCAAGTAGTTTAAGGGAAACTTTCTCATCTTTCTAGATTAAGGGCAGTGATAGTGTAATCTAAGTAAGCTATCGTTTTACCCCAAGTCTTATTTAGACTATAGCCATAAATAAGACTACAAGACTTACTGAAGGTGTCCTGAATATGGGCTCAGACCACCCTGCAAGCCACAGACACAAGGCAGAATATCAGACAGCTCAGGGAGAGGGCTCCACACATTGACATGTTGGCTGCTGAGGAAACTTATGGCAGAAAAAAATGCGTAACACCATAGTCTTTGTTCTATCAAGCGTCTATTTAGCAGATCATATGAATACTTTCACCCTTACCCTGATTTCCCAAGTTGTTTTTATACCTCCTATCAGAAACTATTACCCAGATTCCATGCTTTGGGATTTTTTAATTATTATTTATTATTCTATATTTGAATTATATAAATTATATAAATATTATATTTATTAAGATGTATTTATTATTTATTATTCTCTGTTTATTTTTTATATGTATATCTATTTATTTATTTATTATTCTATACTGACATTGTTTTATGGATCTTTCACTGTGAGAGGAATAATAATTCTTGAAACTAACTCATAGAACATGGCCCACTCTTGTAATATCTGTGCTCCCACTCCTACTGTGTAAAGCTGACTGCTGCTAAGCAATTCTGTATTTTGGTGCTACAAAAAATTCAGTGGAATGCAAAGGAACCTGTATATCAAAAATGCTGTCTGACTTTTTGTATATGTTATGAAAATAAATTTCTACTTAGTCAAGTGTCAAGCCAATGAAATGGATCATCTGCCAACAGAGCCTTGTAAGCAACTACTGTGTTTTCCTTTGAACTGGATCACATCCTTTAAGTGCTGGAAAGACATCAGCCCAAGTAGATAATAAACCAAGCATTCAACAAGAGGAAATGCCAGAAATGCAAGATTGTATTAGACAATAAATGCCTGGCAAGTGCTAGTCAAAAAAGGGTAGTGTTATGTAACACTCAGTTCTATATATTGTCATACATTTCCATATTATTCTTTCTAATCATGGATATATGAGAGTATCTCACAACACTCCTGTAGAAATAAATATCACTGGAAGTAAGACCTGTGAAATACACCAGAAATAATACATCAAGTTATCACAGGAAGTCTATTGGAAGAGTGAATTAGTGAAGGCTTCAATATATAAGATTTGTGACCTTAACACTAGAGACCCTGTCCTCTTAGTCTCTTTACAGACTTTGGAAAGAACACCTTGGCTCACCTTGGGCACAAAAGAGGAGAGCTTGAAACACAGAAATCTCAAATAAAAATTTCGTTTATACAGCAACCATAACACTCAATATTACAGACCATGCTTTATTTTTCCTCTGCTTTTTCCCAGTAAGTGTCACAAATTTTACTTCCAATGAACAAACATAACAATCACGCAACTCAAAAAATGTATCCTGACCAGCAATAGCTATGAATTTATAAAGTAAAATAATAATCATTATTCAGTTACACACAAACTGGCTAATGTATTGCTTGGTTTTCCATCAAAAATATCTTAAATACCAAAGATGGCAATATCCTAAATACCAAAGTAGGCAGAATATTTATGCTCCAATGTCATAAGGACACCAGGGTCTTGGAAGACTTACTGGTCTAAATGTACAATGCTGTGTCCTTCAGGCCTATATACCTAAATCATTTCCAGAAATTGTCTCTGGGGCAATGAGTTTTCCCTCTGCAGCAAAGAAAATTTGCCCACTTAATATTTGAAATGTTGGAAATCAATATTTGAAAACTACAGCTGGAGACCACAGGGAGCAAATGAAATCCTTTCAATTCACATCCACAAATAGCTCATTTCTTCTCCATTTGTAAGAAAAAAATTACTGATTTTCTACTGAAAGGTCAGAGACTGAGCTCACATAGGTCATGTTGACCCTGTAGTTAATATGGGATACATCATCTGATTGCACTCTTATCTTTGTTCCTGGCTTCCTGCTGGATTGTACTTACACATGGCAAGGTTTGATAGCTGTCTCTCATCTTGAGGGTCAGGACTTCTTCTAGGCTAATCCTCCCCTCAGGGATAAATAAGTTGTTTATTGCATGACTTCAGTGCAAGGATTCTAAAATCTGATATTACTGTTATAAATCTTACAAAAGGTAGAGGGGGAAGACAGTTCAATGAGAAGCCCCTCAGCATTTCACCCCCTTCAAGGAAATGTATAAAAGTTTCCAGGCCTCTGTACCTCAGTCCATCTCTGTGTTCTCCTACCTGTGCCCTACAAAGGTCTAACCTTGGGGTGCTTCTCCTTACCCAAGGCTAGAGAGCTGACCAGCTTGCAGGGCACATTGGTTGCTGTAGTGGAACAAGACACAACGCTTGCACTTGGTCTGCATCACACAATGAGGCAGTGGTGGGCAATTTTCCATTTTCATTGCAGGCTTTACTGCAAGAATTAGGATCAGAATATTAAGTGTTCAGTGCACCCTGAGGAAAAAAAGTCTGAGACTGCAGTAAACCATACCAATCTGGCCTTTTCCAGTTCTGAAATGGGATTTATTTAGCTCATTGTCATTCACTTATAATGCTGTTAAAATGGGAATAGCACATATGTATATGGAGAAAAGAGTTTATATTCAAGTTAAAAATGAAGAGTTCTTAGTGAATATGAAGTCAATTGTATTTTTTATTATTCATGAGAAGAAAGATGACTAGAGCTGACCAGCTCACCACATATTCTTTTTACTATATTTAGAGGGTAATAAGCATTTTCCAGCTGCTCCCTTTTGAAAATCCACTCTGAAAATTTTTGACCTAGGTTGTCTTTTCCTGTGTGATGCCAGGAACAATGAATTCACATTCATGAACTCATCATAATGAACCATACATCTCCTACTATCTTAGACTTTGCAGCAGACATGCAGTGGAACATGAAGAATCACCAAACCAAGAATGGTTTCACTAGAGATAAAGATACCAAAAAGCAAAAATGCATTATTTGAAACTGTTGCAAGAATATTCCTCAGGACTGTCAGCAGTGATGATATAAAACCTACTGTAAAGAAACTGCAACTAGATTAGCTCCTGAACTCTGTGCTGTATAGCTCCAGCCCCTGGGCTTTTTAAGTTAGGAGTGGACTGAGAGCTACATTCTGGAAGTGTCTCATAGTTACTTGTAAGGGAGGTTAAGCTTTTCATATGTTCTGAAATCATAATACAGTCCTAAGCTTACTCTCATGATCTCATCTCTAAATACATAACTGTCATTGTTAGGTTTTACTGTAAATTACAAGTACAAGATAAATTTTTCATGGAAAAAAGAAGTGTCAAAGAGTGATCATGATTCAGCAAAAAAAATCTTTACCTTCTCCAGATAAAAAGTGTGCAGTATTGGCTTGTCATGGGAATGATATCTTCTATAATTCAAATGAATAATAAAATCATTGAATCAATACAAGTCAATTCAGTCAAGTATTTTCAAGTAAAATGTAGATGTTAATGGCAAATTTAGAACCTTGTTAGTCATAGAATTTGTTCATTGTAAATGCTTATAAAAATGCATAAGTTCTATGGTCATGCTCATAAGGTTTCTTATGGAGATAAAAATTCTTTTGAAGCCATTAAGTATTTTGACTATGCTGCATTAAATTCTGTGATTCTGTTGTGTTAAAATGAGTTCCATTAGCATGTACTGCTTGAAAGTTAAATTAGTCAGTAAAGGGTGTTGTAGAAAAAAATATTGAGGTGGAGAAAAATAAGATCTCAGACAATAAAAGGAAAGCAACTAAGATGGACTTTTAAAATGAACTGCTTGTTATATTCTGTCAAAATGCTCAGCAGTCCCTTCTGATGTTTTCTATTGAACTAGAACATATTTTATTAATATTGACTGTTACAGTTATGGATTAAAAATCTAGGAAGCCCTGCTTAGTAGTAGCAGCCCTGGCACTTAGCAAGACCTAAAATAAGGTCCCTGGCAATTTTTTGCCATGCTGAAGACAAGAAACACCATGCTTGCTGCAAACAATAGAGATCCTTTCTTCAGAAAGGGTAGCACTGCTCATGAGAACTGAGAACATTTCCCATATTAGACTTGCCCTGCACATTGCCAGAATAAAGCATTAGGCATTATTATCCCACAAAAAACATTTCTTAGATCCAGAACAGTGTAGTATTAGTATAGAAATATTGTTAATCTTACTATGAAGAATGTTTGACATTTCAAAATAAATATAGAAAGCAGTAAGAAAAAGAGACATTTTTTGTGCACCTTACAGAAGCCACAAAGAAACACAGTTTTCTCAGTATTTCCTAAAAACTACATGTAAGTGTAAGACAAGTAAGAGGGCTGTAGTCCCAATCTTTTGATTTACTAATCAGTGGAAAGCCACACTATCATGCTACAACTAATCAACTACCAAATAAAACACATTTCTGAACAAAAGATAATGAATTTTGACTGACAAGATTTTACATCAAAAAGAAGTAGAAGAAAACAGAATTTTCACACTGTTGAGCAGAATATGTGTTTAAGTTGCAGCATGATATTTGCAATTACCGTTTCCTTCTGTTGACTTGTCCTGTTTAGTCATTGTGGTGTTTCACAGGGCTGCTGCAGGTGCTGGATATACAGGAAAGAGTCCAAAGGCTGGATGATTCAAGATGAAGCATACCACAATATCATCCTGCCTGTCATTGAACGGGTGGCGCTGGTGAAGTTTCACTCACTGAAATATAAGAAGATACTAATTTCGTAAGTGATGAATCTTTCATGAGTGTTTAGTTTACTATTTAGGTTTGGCATGCTAGGATTAAAAGAATTAAAGTTATTCACCTTTTTTATTCTTATTGCTGAAAAAAACCCTTCTGCAATGTATTTACCTATGACAAACACTAATGTTTGAGTGCTTAAGTGCCTTACTGAGGAAGGACATTCTACAGTGTCCACATGAGTATGCTCTCATGCTGTATTCAGATCTACAGTTCTGCACATGGAGGAAATTACATAGATTATTCTTCTGTCACAAAGACATGCTTAAATTGCATAGCTTTAATAGAACAGCCTGACACTGATTTAAAAAATCTTAGGAAAATGAGATAGATTCTGACTCTCTGTTAGTTTGCATTTGCACCTCCTTGCAGTTCTTTTAGGACTTTTGCTTCTGCCTTTATATCCAGATATTACACTCTAAGTTTACCAGTTTTACGCAGATTGGCCTTTGATCTAAATTAACAGTGAAAGAAAGCCAAAATGTAGTTTACAAGACAAGTCAGGGTGGGAAGTAAAAATCTGAAAGAATATGTTGGGAATAAAACAACACAAAATACAATTCTTGCATTAAGTATTTGTATTTAAATAGATAATTCCATCAAAACTCTTTTTCTGAAATTCTTTCAGTGTGAGCCAGCTGAAAAAGGGTGTAAGCATCTGCAGAACAGCCTACCTTCTCAGATGCTCCTGAGTGGTGTCTGGATCCTCTTACACACAGGACGGTGAAAGCCATTTTTTTCTTTGGAGCTGTCATTCAGGTGTCTGAAAGAAGTTTATCTGGAAATTAATCCAGTGACCCTGACTACTTTACCTTTTCATTTTCCTTTAGCATGGAGCTGCACGGGGTTTTTGTTTTGAAACATATTGCTACTTCTCTTAGAGTATTAACATCGTATGTTTGAAATATTCCCCAAGAGATTAAGCCTGTCTTTGCAATTGTAAGAGTCCCTGTGTTATAAAACATTTTTTCTGAACTAGTATTTTTCCCTTTTGCTGCATTCTTATATTAGTCATTTCATAATATCCTAGATCCTGTGGGTCTATATACTTGGGAAAGACTTCTAATACAAAACAAGAATTCAAATCATCCCTGAATATCCCTATTTAGACAATGTTTCAAGTATTCAGAAAGTAATAATAATTTTCTAAAAACTCAATTGGTAGACTTCTGTACTTCTTTAATAACAGAAAGAAGAATATCTTGGGAAGAATGATGAGCATGGATTTACAAGTACTTGCAAAAAGAAGCAATCAGAAAATTCTAACAAGGTATTTTGTAGTTGCAGTCAAAATGGGACCACAGCACTGGTCCTATAAGTCTTCTTCAGAATTTAAAGTTAATAATACCTCACTTATATCTATTAGGCACATTTGAAAATATTTTACTGGATATATGAAAAGGAAAGGGGAAAAAATTGAATGCTGAGTTATTAATCTTACCCTAAAAAAACTGCAAAACAGAAAAATCAGAGATGCAAAGGCAACACTTATACATAAATAAAAGAGTTAAACATACAGTCTGATGTTGCCTGTGGGTGAATATTTGCTATGATGTATGTGAATTGCGAACATTTTGTTTTGTTTCTGAAGGTCTGACTCAGTCAGCAACTAGATTTCATTAAGTACTTTTATGGCAGTACAGCTTGTTAGTGTTTCCAGTCTTGTTTGCAGTTTATATTTGCATCCATACAGTCAAGTGTTTCTTTAAGTTCCTCTACTTGTTGCCCTCATCAGTACGTCTCTGTGGGGCTGCGGTGCAGACTGGATCACTAATCAAAGCAAATAATCAGTTTCTGAACTCAGCTTAGTGCAGTGATCCCATCCACAGCACAGTCCACAAACAATTGTATTAGCACAAGAAGCAGCAGTCAAATTTTGACATGATGTGGGAAAGGGCAGCCAGGGTCAGGAGACAGGAGACAGGAAGAGGCTGCAAACCTTTGAAGAAAGATTTGTCACTGGAGCTAACATAGAAGGAGATACGTGCTAGATTTCCCTTTACCCTGGGAGCTCAAATACTAATCAGAGATTGAGAACAAAGATTTCATTTACACTAGGTTCTCTTTGCAGCATACAAGGCTTGAAAGACAAACCCTCCCAAAAAAACCAAACCAAACCAAACTAAACCAAATAAACAAACTAAAACCCAAACAAACAAAAAATCCCAAACCACTTTAATTTAGCTCTATACAATGACAATTAAATTGGAACATCCAGAATGTTATTTGTAAATAAAAATATATTAAAATAGTCTCAGTGCAGACAGATTTAGAGAACTGGCCTTAGTCCTGATGGAGTTTGTTGAACGCTGTGAAAGTTTCCATGTTGGCAAACAGGTCACATTTTATTCCATTTGTTCAAATCTCCATCTCTTTGTCAGAAACACTTACTATGTATTCCAAGAGGTGAAGCATCCATAGTAGGAAAAAGCTGAGGATGGCAATACACAGTTATTTCTACCTCAGCTGAAAACCCATAATGAAGAAGAAGTGGAAAGTACTGGTCTGCATACCCTTCTGTACACTGCTGAAGTGGTAGCCATCTGCCAAACAGATAAATCCAGCTGGGGAAAAGAGCAATGACACCAAAATTAACCATGTTTTGTATAAACATTAATGCCTCAGTAAATTTGCAAGTATCACTTTTGCTTGTAAGCAGCTTTTAAGTTACAGTGCCACAGCCTATGCACAAAGAACCCCTGTAATTTCCTTCTTCATACAGACAGCTGAAAATGCTTTCTACAGCCATGAAATGCACTGAATGTTGATTTTTACATATTCCAAGGTGAATTTTTCCTCTGTTTCTAAACTTAATGCAAAACATAGGGCAATATTTTTTTTTTCTGACAGACTTTGCTAAAGGTTACTCTTTTCAGGATGGGATTTTTAAATGCCATCTTGTCTAGAGGCATGCAAAGTGTATATTCTGCCTGTCAAAGGGCATGATAAAATCAAGATCTGGAAGTAGATACAAAAACAGTTTGAAGGCAAGGCACTGTTGCCAGGCTGGCAGAAACACCTTTTTCATCCTAATGTACTATTCAATGTCAATGTTTCCCTAACTCTACATTCAAATGACTCAGAGGAGTCTGAACAGCATTAACTGGTAAGTCTGTGCCTACTACCCTCATTATCCCACATCTTTTCACAGCTGAGTGGATGATTTTGCCAATCAGTCTGGGAGCAGCAGGAGACTGCAGCAGGAAGCAGCTGAGGTGGGATGGGGGTCAAAACTTCCCCTAGGGGCACCAGCCTACAGCAGTGCTAGCAGAGCAGGGAGGTGACACTGGCACTGGGGGCACCCTGGTAAGGGTGAAAGACACCATCAGATGATAAATCAGATTGATTCATTTCATGCCAGAAACTTCCAAAAGCTGCCTTGCATTCTTTTCAAATATTAATTCCCAAGTCAACGAGTTCAGCTGCTGAACATTGATTAGGGAATGCCATAAACAGAAACACAAGTAACATTGCTCTGATGCCTCTCTGGTATTGACTGAGAAAAGAGTTACAGCTTAAATCTACTTGTAGAAAGAGCTTTTTTTGTGTAGAGACCCCTGAGCCCCTTGTGGAAAGGAAATCCAACAACTAAGTCAGAAAAATGACAGGGAATGCCAACACTCTTTTACAATTACTGTTTCTAAAGCCACGTGTAATTTCTCTGACATTTCTGAAACACTGTATTTCAAGTTTTTCTAAAAAACTGACATTTAAACCGAAAGTACAGCAGGATGTAATCTTCATAAGATTCTCATGGTAGACAAAAGAACTGGGTTAAAAGAAAAAACATCAAAAGCCTCACAAAGAAGTTGATTAAAAAAAATGCTAATCAATTGATGTGAATAAAGATATTTGGGTGGTATGATTTGGAAGAATTTATCCAAATTGGTCTTGGTCAATGAATCTATCCTGCTCTATTAGCAATTGGAATGTCTTATTATAGCCTCAAAACCCACTTTAAAATCCTTTAAAACCCACTTTAAAATCCTAAATAATCACTAAAATGCTCTAATTTTTTTTTTAAATTAGAAAAGTAGTTATTTCAAAGAGTTTCTACAGATCCATATGTTCTGCTCTTTGCACGACTTCTGAAAATTTTTAGCTGGAAATGTTCAGGAATTCCATGTGAAGGTATGCATATATATATTTCCTCTAATGATAATACCACTTAGAATTAAATAAGTCAACTTAGAATCATATTCTTGTCTTTCTTCTAGCCAAAATTAATGGCTGAATGAATGGTCATCAGTAGACCTGCTTTCTTAATTAATATCCAGCAGCACACAATGGTAGCAGAGACTGCCTGTGTGACTGCTTGTAGCACCTGCTGAGCTGACAAATGGGCACACTGCTCAAATAATTGCATTTACTACTTAGTTGCTCCACTGGGTGCAGCCAGTGGAGCAACTCCAGATTTATTTCCATGACGGGAAATATACTGCCATGCTCAAACCCTGGATACACAGACTGAGGCTTGAAATACGTGCTTAAAACCATAAAATCACATTCTCCTAAAAATCAAAGCTATAAAGTTAAGTACCCTTGAAAGAATTGTGTAACGTAAAAGATCCTTTGAGAAAAAACCACCATTAAAGGTAATAGACACTAAAACCTGTCTTAAAGTGACTATGATTTGGACAAAATTCAGATCATCAGCTAATATTCTAAAAATCTTACAGAAAACAACACCATTATGACATGCTAGTGAGTTTTCTTCACATAAGCTTTGGAATTTGCTGGAAAACAGAGGCAACTTTGCGAGACTTTTTCCAGAATACCCTTGTCTTCTTGTGTCTTAACAAGACAGCACTGAGTCATCATTTAGCAACACAAGATCCTTGGGAAAAACACCACCTCATACTCCTGAGCATGAAGATTTCCATCACTATAGTCACAAAATGCCTCAACCAACATTTTAAATCTATGGTGTTCCTGGTCCTCCAAGGCCTGGCTTAGCCTTCTAATTATCCCCAAGAGGAAGTGAGACAGCTGAATATGTGCCATGGAAAGAACTTTCTTTTCTTCCTAAAGTTTCTTAATGTCTTGGAGGTTTCAGTATCCATTTTCTGTGGGTAACATGCCATGTTGCACAGTCCTGGCCTCTCAGCCAAATTCTGGGAAAAAATTTTACAATTCTGTTAGCACACATTTGTTTTCATTATGTAATGCAACACTCACTCAGTAATTGCAATTTCATACACACACATGTTTGCGTCTGCCGAATCATATTAATTGACTTAATGCTCCTCATTTATGCAGAAGTGGAAAAAATTATTATTTTATTATTTCCATCACTCTCTGGCCATACATACATACATACAAACATACATACATAAAACAGAGAGTCAAACAGACAGAAATTTGGATTACAGTTTGCTGGGAAAAAACTCCAGTGGCCAGGCACTGGAGTATCAGGGTAACATCAGACACTAGTGGGGACACTAGTAGGGACCTGCAGGTCTCCATCCTCAGTCCTGTTCTCTTCAAAATCTTCATTGACAACTTGGATGCAGGACTCAAAGTAATACTTGCAGATGACACTTAATTGGAAGGACTGTCAACTCCTTCAAGGGCAGAAAGACCTTGACAAATAAGAGAGCTGAGCAGTCACCAACCATAGGAAGTTTAACAAGGACAAGTGCTAGATTCTGTACCTGGGAGGGGCAACCCTGGCTGTACACACAGACTGGGGAATGAGAGGCTGGAGAGCAGTGCTGCAGAGAGGGACCTGGGGGTCCTGGTCAGTGAGCTGAACATGAGCCAGCAGTGCCCTGGCAGACAGGAGAGCCAAGCCTGTCCTGAGAGGCATCAGGGACAGAATCTCCAGCCAGGCAAGGGAGGGGATTGTCCTGCTCTGTTCTGCTCTGGGGCAGCCTCACCTCAAGTGCTGGGGGCAGTTTTGGGTGCCTCAACATAAAACAGACATTGAGCTGTTAGAGAGCATCCAAAGGAGGGCAAGGAGAATGGTGAAGGGTCTGGGGGGGAAGCTATATGAGGAGTGGCTGAGGTGGTTTGTCTCTTCAGTCTGAGGAAGAAGAGGCTGAGGGGAACATCCTCACAAGAAAAAGTGAAGGGGCAGGCACTGATCTCTTCAGTCTTGTGACCAGTGAGAGGACTCAAGAAAACAGCATGAAGATGTGTCAGGCAATGTTTAGGTTCGATATCAGGAAAAAATTTTCCCCAGAATGCTGTTGAGCACTGGAACAGGCTCCCCAGGGGAGTGGTCACAGCACCAAGCCTGACAGATTTCAAGGAGTGTTTGGGCAGTGCTATCAGGCCCACAGCATGATTCTTAGGATGTCCTGTGCAGGGCCAGGGGTCAGACTAAATTATCTGGATGGGGTACTTCCAACTTAGCTTATTGTGAGACTTTGTCTTTCTATGACCTCTCCTGTGGATCTGCAGTTTCAGCTATCAACAGATGGCAACGCATGGGAACCAGCTGCACCTTAATGCAAGGGCTCCCCACACAGCAAAACCAGCATCAAAGGAAAATCATGGTCTGATTACTTAGGAAAGCTGTGGACCACTCAACAGATGTTTTGCTTAAAAGAAGCAAAAGAGAGAGCATGAAATTAAACTGCATTAATCTTGCATCGTGTCAGTTATGTCTGTCCTTCCCATAACTTGTTACATCTAAATTAATCAACTATTTAGATGGTAGAGATAAAATACCATTCTTGGTCAATCTGTCAGTGATATAAACAATGTGCTCCTTTGTTTCATCATATGGAAATAACTTCAAAGTGACATCCAGAGAGCAGCTAACTACAGGGGAAAAAGGCACTGGAAGCAGTCAACTTTTGGTATGACATGCAAACCTTACTTTTTGGCTGGTGTTTCTAACAGTAAATGGATGCTAATGGTACAATTGGTGCTCAACAGCCTTCTGGGGAAAAGCTTTTCCTGATACCAAATTTGCTTTGTTGAGTGGTACAAATTGTACCACTCAACAAAGCAAAATAACTACAGAAGAAAGCAAGGAGATCTATATGCTTTATTCCATCTCTTCTTCCATCCAGGAGAAAAAAGTAGAAACTTAATTCTATCTCCATGTATTCAAAAGGCACATGAATCAAAAACCTAAATGTGGCTGTAAAACTTAAACACCTGCAAATAATTTTGTGAACTCAGCACTACAGGAACAACATATACCAACAGAGAAGACAGACAGACACCACCAAAAGAGACAGGTGGACCGGTGTAAATAAATATTTTCAAATATACTAACCTTGCCATTCTCCTGTCCCCTCTTTTTAAATAAAGTCCAGTTTTCCTCTAATGATCAATATATAAATTTATTTATATGGCTATATCCTCCCTTCAAATCTATGGCTATTACTCCCATCCTTACTATTGCATTTGAAGATTTCTCTTTAAGTCTATAAATATATATAAGGAAAATGCAAGACAAGGTAGGACTGGGTCTTGGGCCAGTCCTAGGAAAAACACATCCTTAGCAAAAGCAAAACTTGGTGAGATGAATCCTGTAACTGGGTGCCTTGCTGGAGGGTTACAGCCCCCTTCAGGAGGCACAGGCAGAGCAGGTAAGGTGAAGGGGTAGTGCTTTATGTACTGGATGGTCTGGAATGTATGACTCTTGCAGCTGGAGGTGACACTGCAGAGACCCTTTGTGTAAGAATGAAGGGTAAAGAAAATAAAGAGGATACAGGGAGAGCAGACTTCAGGGTGCAGAAGGAGCTACTTAGTAAGGTCCTCTGAGGATCTGCTCTTGAGTTTACTTGGGTCCATGAATGCTGGTTGCTTTTCTGTCAACTCTTATGAGTGACAATTTCATAGGAGCAGGCCATTTCAAAGTGTCAGAAGTCAAGCCAGCAGGGCAGAACACCAGTTTGGCTAAGCAGGGATCTGCTTCCAGAACTTAGGCAGAAAATGAAGGTGCACAGATATTGAAAATGGGGACAGAAAACTCAGACAATTCTCTGTTGTACAGAGAAACTGTGTTTCTCCTGCATGCAAAGTTCGATTGGAGTTCAGGCTGCTTAGCACTGTGAAGGACAACCAAAAGGGATTTACAAGTATCTGAAAGGCTAAAGGAGGATCAGATTGGTCCATTACTTAACAAGGCTGGTCATAAATAGGGACATAGACAAAGCAAAAACTAAAGCCTTTTTCACCTCTTGTCTTCAACACCAGTTGTGGGCCCTGGTGCCCCCAGAGTCCAGTGCTGGAAGACGATGACTGGGGGCAAGATATGCTCTCTGTCAACTTCAAACTTGTTCAAAACGTGTTTCCTCACCTGGATGCACATAAATCACTCCAAGGCGGTTCGTTCCAGGGTACTGAGAGCTGGCTGACGGTATCCCTTGACCTCTCTCCATTATTTTCAACATCTTGGAATCTGGAGATGTCCCAGTGGACTGAAAACTAGCAAATGTTGCCCAAGTTTTCAAGAAGGGAAAGAAGGAAGGCTGGTAATTACAGGTCTGTCAGTCTCACAGTGCCTGCTGAAATTACGGAGAAGGTTAATCTTTGAGCAACTGAAAAACACTTGAGAGGCAACAAAATCACTGCTCACAGCCAGCACAGGTTAACAAAGGGAATGTGTTGCTTAACTACATTAATTTCCTTTTATGACAAGGTCACACTACTAGTTAACTAAGGGAAGCCAGAAAATGTGTGTGGTTTTTAATTTTAGCAAAGCCTTTAGTAATGTCTCTTGCAGTATGCTTACTGATAAATTGGTCAGCTCACAGCTGGACAAGTCAATGATACTTTGGGTGAGCAATTGTCTGATGGGTTGGGCTCAAAGGATTTTATTAATTGGGATTAGAATAGGTTGGCATTTAGGGCCAGTGGTCTCTAATGTTTTTTTATAAATTATCAGGACACAGGAATCAAACGTAAATTCACTTAATAATTTTGCCTACTATACTGAACTGGAAGTAACCATGAACTCCTTTGAGGGTAGAGAGGTTTAGAGAGAGATCTGGATGGACTAGAGAGCTGAGCAATCATGAGTGATATGAAAACTGAAAAGAGAAAGGCTAGCTTCTGCATCTACGATGGAAAAATCCTGGGGTATGTACAAACTGGGGGATAAGAGGCAGGGAAGCAGCCCAACAAAAAGAAACTTGAGGATTTGGATTAATGGCAAGTTGAACATGAGTCAGCAGTGTCCTGTGGCAGCCAAAAGGGCCAACCATTCCCAGGAGTACATCAAGCACAGAATCACTGGCTGGTCAAAGGATGTGATTGTCTCACTCTACACTGCCCTGGGGTGGCCTCACCTTGAATCTTGCGTCAGTTCTGGGCACCTCAACATGTGAACATCAAACTCTGGAGTATTTTCAGAGGAGGATGACCAAGCTGAGGGTGAAAGGACTCAAGGGCAAGATTTAAGAGGAACATTGAGGTCACTTGTCTCGTCTGTCTTGGAGAAATGAATGCTTGGAGGGACCTCATTGAAATGTAGCTGTGGAGGGGCAACTGCTGACTTCCTCTCTCTGGGAATCAGAGCTCCTTTAGAGGAATGAAGCTGCTTAAGAAGAAGTTCAGATCGGTCTTTCTCAAAAGGTTCTCCACTGAAAGCATTGTCAGTCACTGAAACATGCTCTCCTGGGAAGTGGTCACAGCACCAAGTCTATCATCAAGGAGATTATGGATAATGCTCTAGTTGCATGGTTAGTCCTGAGAGGAGCAGGGAGATGCACTCAATGATGCTTATGGCTATCTTCTGATCTGAAATATTCCATGTTTCTGTGATTCCATGATTAACTGTTTTGACGTTACTTGTGCGTACAGTGTTCGAATGTTTCAGTGGAGGCACTTGAGCCTCTCTCCTGAGATACCTTCAAAGGCAGCAGAAATGGTAAGTTGTGGGAAGAACCACTACAAGGGAAGAACTAGGATGCTGAGGTATGCACAGGGCTGGCCTGAATACCAGCATGAAGACTTTGAAGGTCTAGGAGCTGGGTGAAGGTCTCTGGGGGTCTGGGTCCTGGATGCAGAGGGAGAAGTGAGGAATCCTCCTTGGGATGCAACTTCCATTATAGTCCTGGATGAAGTAACACACATACACAGAGCCGGCATTTTTATCTACAGAGGAAAAGAGCCAGTAGATGGCACTCCAGTATATGTAACACTCTTCTTGGGGTTAAAAGGAATGTAACCCCTGCTGGTTTACTTGCCTACGGGATGATATGTGCCACTTATCACTCGCAAAGGAGAATCTGAATCTCTTAGTGATGTCGCAAATGCACGTGCAGGAAAGAGGCATCTCCCCAGCAGTCAGCATAAGTGTTCCTGGAAGTCTCCCCAGTCCCCAGGGTGCTCATGGACCTTGTGGCCTCTACACTGAACCACAGAAGTTTCTTCACTTCAGCTGGACAAGCTACAGAAATCAGTTAGTCAAGATGTTCACAGGAACCAGAGTTATCTAGGACTTAAAAGAAGGTGTTTCAAAAAAAAGACAAGAGGATACCTGTGCTGTGAATGCACAGAACATTCTTGTCTTCTGACAGGATTCAACATTTGGCAGTGTTTCCTTAAGGAGTGTTCTTTTACCAGGATCAATGAGTTCAAAATTACAGCTGGCCATGATTATTTTCTCCTGTGGAGCAGCCCTGCTTGGGCTGTACTGAAGTAGTTAAATGGGCAGAAGCAATGCACTTCAGATTCAGCCTGCTGCGCCTGGGCCTAGCTAAAGGTAGAGAGGCAGCACTGGAGCACCCCCAGGCTTCACTACACCTTTCCAATGAGCTCTGATACCTTTAATGAAGAAACTGACATTAAAATGCTCATAAAATCCAAGCATTTATTGAATTTTGTGCTTCGTGCAGTGAACCAATAAAAAAATTGGGGAGACTATGAGATTTTTTTGTCAAGTATAGTGTTTCTTCCAAACTCTCTAACACATTATGTCTTGTCCTTTTCATTTTTTTCATTTTAATAATGAGGTGCTGCTGAAGGCTTATATCCTCTCAAACTTTTTTCTTGTTCTAATTGTAAGGAATATTTTTCATTGCCTTCACTTAAACACAAGTTATCAATTTAAGAGAGAGAAACAAAGCAGTGATGTGGAGAGAGTGGTGTTGTTTTAAACTAAAGTTGCCAGAAGAGGGTAACCTCAATCCATCCCATTCCTACCAGTCTCGTGCCAGGACCAGCAACAGATGCTCACAGTCTAGAGAGGGATCACAGGTCAGCAGGAGGACTGAGACAGTTCAAAAGAATTCCAACCACTGCAGTTAGTGAGTCAGCTTCATAGGGAGCCATATCTAAATGCCTCCATGCAAATGCACACAACATGGGGAATAAACAAGAGGAATTGGAGATATGCACATGTCTGCAGGACTATGATCTTACTGGAATCACAGAGATGTAGTGGGATGACTCCTATGGTTCATTCCAGTGTTGGAATGGATGGACACAGGCTGTGTAGGAAGGACAGGCAGTGGAGATGAGGTGGGGGTGTCTCTCTTCACGTCAATGACCTGATGGAGTATATGGAGCTCTGTCTGGGGATGGATGAGGGACCAACTGAGAGCTTATGGGTCAGGATTAAAGGGAGGGCAGGGGCAGGTGACATAATGTGGGTCTGCTATAGACTGCCTGACCAGCAAGACCAAGAGGATGAGCCCCTCTATTGACAGGTAGGAGCAGCCTCACATTCTTCTGAATGTCAAGTCCTGGTCCTCCTGGGGGACTCCAAACCCCCTGACATCTGTTGTAGGGACAGCACAGCAGGGCACAGGCAATCCAGGAGGCTCCCAGCATACAGTGATGACAACTGCCTTCTCCAAGTGAGAGAAGGCCCAACAAGCAGAGGTGCTGTGCTGAACTTTGCTCTCACCAACAAGGAGGGGCTGACAAGGAAGGTGAAGCTCAAGGGCAGCCTGGGCTGAAATGACCATGAAGTGGGACAATTTAAGATCCTTGCAGCAGTGAGGACCATGAGAAGCAAGCTCACTGCCCTGGACTTTAGGAGTGGTGTATCCTTCCAAAAGGAATTCTGGCAAAAATTCCAGGAGGCGTGTGTAAATGAGCAAGAAGCTCATATGGAAAAACTCAAACACAAAAAGGAAACCTACAGAGGATATAAACAGGGATAGATAACCTGGGGGAAATGAGGATTGGGAAATCTACAGCCATGATAGAATTAAACCTTGACAGGGATATCAAGACCAACAAGAAAAATTCCTACAAGTACGCTGGTGGTAAAAGGAAGAGTAGGGAAAATGGTGGAGCCACTCAAGAAGGAAATTAGAGACCTGATAACCTGGGATATGAAGAAGACTGAGGCATTCAACAAAGTTCTGCCTCAGTCTTCACTGTCAAGTATGCCAGCCACACCACCTGAGTTGCAGAAGGAAAAGGAAGGGGCTGGGAGAATGAAGAGCAGTAGAAAATCAGGTTCAAGGCCATCTAAGGAAGCTGAAGGTGCACATGTCCATGGTACCCAATGACATGCATCCATAGATCCCAAGGAAACTGGCAGATGAGATATCTAAGCCACCATTTGTCAGGTTCGAATAGCTAGGCAGGGCACAGCCTGGTGAAGATCCCACTCACTGAAAATGGGATATAAGGTCCCTTTTTAAAAAGGAAAAAAAGATGACCCAAAATCCACAGACCTTCCAGTCCCACTGCCGTGTCCAGCAAGATCATGATCAGATTCTCCTGCATGTTAAAAGAGGGATAAATTGACAGTCAACAATACTTTTCTAAGGGAGAATAATTTGTGTTGGGGTGGGCTGAGCTGGAGTCCCTTTTCTCACAGCATCACTCACAGTCCTGTTCTCTGCATTGGTTGGAAGGTGGTTGATAACACAGCAGTGTTTTGGCTGCTGCTGAGCAGGGCTGGCACAGCAAGAGTGCTGCCTCTCCAACATTCTCTCCCCATCAAGGGGCTGGAGTGAGCAAGATCCTTGGAGGACACACAGTTAAGCCACCTGATCAAAAATTAACCAAAGGGGTGTTCCATACCAAATGACATTATCTCAGACATGAGAGAAAAGTAAAAGGGAAGGCAGGCAGGCATTCATTGTATACAATATTTGCCTTCTGGAGCAACTGCTACATATGCTGAAGCCATGCTTCCTGGGAAATGGCTGAACATCGCTTGCTGATGGGAAGTAGATTATAAACCTTTTTTCTTTTTCCTCTTTCTTGTGCATGTACAAACTTTCTCTTTGCTTCAGTAAACTGCCTTATCTCAGCCTGACTCATTTTCTTATTTTCTCTACCCTGTCTAGGTGGGGAGGGGAACAACAGAGCAGCTTGGTGGGTGCATGGCATCCAGCCAAGGTCAACCAACCACAATCCTTTTTGATTCCCCATGTGGGGCTTGAGGGTTTGAGACAATGGCAGATTTGATGGCAATGTACTAGATGGAACTTACATTCAGCTAGTGGTATTCAGCTGGAAATGAGCAGGCTCCTGTGCTCACCATGGGGCTATATTTCCGGACTGAATATTAGAGTCTAGAGCTTATCAGTGGTCACTTCTTGCTTTTGCTTTTGCTGCTGTACTGCTCATCACCTTCCTGTGTTCTGCCTGGGAACACTTTGGTTATGACCATGGTGAAGAGCCTGTGCTGGCCAGTGGCCAGCATGGTGCTGCTGCTTTCCGTGCTGGGATACTGGGCAGGATGGAGCTCCAGTGCGAAGAGTTGAAGGGACTGTGATGAGACCATGATGGAGCAGAGATCACCTGCAGCCCACAGAGAACTTGGACTTGTGGACTGTGCTACTAGTGGACTCTGGAAGGAACCTCTTATTGTTGGCCAAGCTGAAAATGAGGGGAGAGGTTTGTTGCAGGGTTAGACCGGATAACCCAGCATAAAAGGAACAGGGGTGAAGAATGTAATGGACAGAGCTTTAAATTATTGTAAGCCATGGGATGAGTTGCATGTTTCAGGACTTATGACAAGAGAAACTATCCAAACCAATGGAGGAGAAGCCTTAGAAGAAGTAGTTGCAGTGCAGCAGTGACCCAACCTGACGTGGCATTGGTGCTCAGTAAGTCCAGGCAACACACCACCTCCCCTGTCCTGAGGAAACACCATAAGAGATGGACCCCAAAATCATGAACGAATTTAATTCAACAGATATTTGTTGGACATTTTATGCACATTTTTCAGGGGTGGTCCAGAGACTAAGAGAGAAGTAGCGTGTATATTTCATAAAAGAATAGAAAGTGGGGTGGTCATTACTGGGGTTGTGTGAGACCTGATGCCAATCTTATGTACTCTAAAGAACATACTCTAATAAATTGTGCAAATCAATACCTTGAGATATTCTGACAGGACACTACATCTGTACAAGCTAGGTTCTGTATACAAGCTGTAGTCAGCATTCCTCATCCAGCAAGTTTCTAGCCTGGTTGTACTGGGGAGTAAGAAAATTTTGCAATTCTTTTGTTTTTTCTTTTATTTCTATTTCTGCATCTTCTATTATCATTTCACAGTGTTTTTCTAGGAATTAACTGAAGCACACAGAAATGTAATTTTTTTCCTGAAATTCTGTGAGCATAAAATGAAAGTGTATCAAGCTTCTCAAGGACTAAAAAGAGTCTCTGTTGACCAGAGCCAGTAGACAGCTGCAGAGGTTGTCCAGATGACTAGCAGAGATCCTAGCTCAGGTGAACATCGAAGCACATGCTCATGTGAAGCACTGGCCATCAGATGTTTGTGACTAATCATGCTTCTTCTTACCAAATGGCATAAGCATGAGGTGTTTGCAAAGCCAGAAGCAAAACCCCTGTCAAGAATAGACCATGTCAAGGCCAGTGACTAGAGAACATCCCAACCATTTTCTTCAAACAGTATTCAAATCAGAGACTGGAGGTTTGTGGAAGTCCCCACACACATGACAGGACAGTATTGCAATTCACCATGTCATTATTCTGGTTTTGGACACCTAAATCCTTGAAATATAGTTCTGAACTTACACAAGTTATGTAATTCAGCAGTGAGAAAATCTCAGGTCTTTTGTGGCAATTTTTTTTCCCTTATTTTAACATTTTACTCCGTTAGACTTCATGATGAACCTAATAGATATTTCTGTCTTAACTAATTTTAACTAATTTTCAGCTTAGTCTCTTATAAGAGATTTACTCCTGCTAATTTTCACTCCTTTTTCTTCTTTTATAATTTAGTTTTAAAAAATATTACACACATCACAAATTTTCAACCAAAAAGATTGACTTTTGATGAGATGAAACTAGAATAGATTTTATTATTTTATTTTTTGTACTAATGTGCTACTTTTTTGGGGTGGATTTTTAAAGTCAAAATTTCACTGGCATATAATGCAGATAAGAAAAAAAAATACAAAATTCCATTTTTTTTTATGATAATAGTTAAATACTGTATATATATATATATATATATATATATATATAAACTCAAATTTCAGTATATTAAGGAGCTAACATCATTACTTTATCTTTTTCTAGTCTCTCTGTACAGCAGGGAACAGAGATGGTCCTGCATCAACAGGAGCCTTATTGGCATGTACAACAATTGATGACAGTTTCTCTACTCATTGGCTTTACATTGATCATTAAAAAATAACTTATTCATATGCACACAAAACTTGCAACCTGGATTCTGTGCCTGTCAGAGTAATTAAATCATTATTGTCAGCAGGTCAATCAAACTAGTATAGGGCACACAGGCAGGGCAAGATTGCCAGTGATCAACCCTTGGTTGTTTTTATAGAGGGTATGCTCAAGAAACTGCTGTCTTCCTAATTGGCAGGAAGCACCAGAACAAAACCATAAACAGGAGTTATGGTTTGTGCTCTGTCTCTGGTTTCTCATTATTTAGACAGCAAACAATCCAGCACTTAGGCTTTGTTTCAATCACAACAAAAATTTTATGCATTTTGTATTATGGTTCTCTTTATACGTGCTGGTTTATTGTGAGTCAATGTAAAGACTGTTAACCATGGTTGAATGTGTTTCAGACTAATTACCAGCTCCTGACATTATGCCAGTTGCATCATTTACCTGCACTGATCACTGCTAGATACGACAAGTTCACATATCCTAGTGTTTATACTGTGCCCCATCGTTTAAAAATGGAAGCTGACCTTCCTGTTTTTAACCACACTGATCTGTCATGTGAGAGCTGTGCCACTCTGGTAGAGGGTGCCAAGTGTATCTAAGTTACTCACTGCCTTGTGAGCCAAGAAAACATTGTGCTGGACTGTCCGTGCCCTAACAGAGGCCTCACCTAAATCAATTCTTGGTGAGCTGAGGCTATGGGGACATTCTATTCTATGGACAGTTTCCATAGCAGAGGCATCTGGGAGGGCAAATAAATCCTTTAGACACCTTTGTTTGTCTTCAGGACAGAACAGAGAGCTCAAATGAAAATATTCATTAAAATGCAGAACAGCCAGGGAGACTCACGTGTTTATGTAGAGCGGCTCTTAACTCCCACTGGAGCTAGTGGGACTGGATTAGAGGAAGTTTCCAACAACATTCTCATCTGACTACCCAAACATGGAGCCACACTGAATCAGTGGGCTCTCATGAAAACATTGGCAAGAACAATGAGCATCACACTCCAACACGAGTCACAAGTACTAAAGCATCTGTAGGGAAGGCTTCTTGAAAGACTGAAGTCACCTCTGGAAACCATTCCACCTACATTTTGTAATTTCCTTCTACCTCACAGAATTCCTAAAAAATAATGTATGACTTAATGCTACGAGCCCATGCAAGAATTCTGAGTTAAAATGCTTCCCCATGACAAAGGGGGAAGTCATCCATCTGAGATGGACAGCCCCCACTGTTCCCAGCACTGTCAATATCCCTGACTATGCATGGGCACATTAGAAACATTTTAGATGAGTGAGCAGAGAACAGTATTTTTAAAAAGCATTGGAAAAAGCAAGATCCCCTGTCATTTTTGCCATCTTCAAAAATATTCCTAGGACATTATTCAAAGTAATACTCCAATCTTCTTATGGTTTGCTATTTCAAAATAGTTATTGCACTTTTGCATGAATATAAATAAGAACAGCTCTCCTGGACTGGACCGCAGGCCCCTCCTGTGGCTATAAACTCTGTGGCCACATAAGCACATCTTCCCTCTAGTGCCCTCCTCACAGCCTCTCACCTTTCCAGTTCACAGACCTCCCAAACCTGACACAGTCACTGTGCATTAGCCAATCCTCTGGAGAATTCTTTTTCATTAATTTGTTCATCAACCCGTGCATGATTTAGATGCCCTTTCACACCCTGACCCCTATCAGCCTGATGAACCAGCAGCTCTGCTTGTTGATTCCTCCCAACATTCATTTTGGAAGAGACAGCAAACAGATGTCCCTGCCTGGTACATTTCATTTATGATTTGTTAGATCCCTGAGGAAAAGCCTCCCCAGCTTTCTCACATATCTCAGCCACAGCCAGCCTCTGCTGAGCCCTGCCACTCACCATGCCATGCATGCCAGGCACAGGACAGCTGAAGTTCCATTGAGGAACTAGGGCTAGGTTTTCCTGGGGTAGTAACAGTGAGAACCTGTGGGGACACAGTAGGATAAGTCACCACAAGTTGCAGTGAGAGAGACCTGCTGAAAGGTGGAGCCGGGGCAGATTGGACCCTTGGGATATCTTTGCCGAGATAAGTGGGATTCCCAGTATAAATGTCACACATTGCCACTTGGAATTAAGAACATGGCTCTGGTTTGTTGCTTTTGCTTGTTTATTTATTCATTCTTGATGCCTTTATGCTTTCACTGACTGTTAAAAACTGGGGGGAAAAACCAAAACCAGCACCTACATAGACTAATGAGCAATGTACTTGTCTTCTACCGGAGGAGAGGAGGAATTGGGCTTTTTACATGCCAAAAAAAAGGGCTAAAACAATCTGTTTCACCCTGTGACATTCATGAGTGCAGGCACTGGGAGTGGGATTTTCCAAAGCTCCCTTCTAACACCCTGAGACAGAGCATGCACACTGGAAAAAATCCTGCTTGATAGAGCCTGTGAAGTTTTTTCTTCCTCCGCTTCCCATCTCTCCACCTTGGATGGTCTCCCTTACTGAGACTCAGTGTCAGGGTACAAAAACAAGTTCCCTTTGTTTGCATTAAAAAATTCTGTCCCTATGTATACCTCAGGAGCACAAAAATATTTTTGAGACTCCAGACAGAGAATCACTGCATCATACACAAAAAAATCCTTGAGCCATTCCAGAGACTAACTCTGCTCTCAAATGCTCAGAAGCATGTCTCTGCTTGATCAGAGCTGGCACGTGTTCTTCCTCCTTAAATCAAGTGTTCAACAACTCCACAACTGATATTAAAACCAAGTCATCATAGAAGAAGGAGAAGTCAGGTGCTCAAATCTGTGTCAGAATTTCAAAACAAATATTAAGCAACGTAAGAAATGACTCATTCATGTTATTGCAGGGCTCCTCACTGGTGCAGCTGGATGAAGTGAATAAAAACAGGAAGAGAACCATGAGCTGCTTTCCAATTTTTTCAACTCAGCCACAATAGCAGTATCTGCTCCATCGCATGTGAAGCTGCCATCAGAGCCACATCTTGCAGGATATTGCCCACCAGTAAGAAACCATCCTCTCCAACAAACTACCTCCCCTGTCTGCTCTTGGACTATGCAAGAAAATAATCAGATGCTTATAGCACTGGATGAAAAGTCTGTGAACTTTTATTGTTCTTGGGGAAAAAAAAAAAGAGCAGTGGATGAATTTAGCACTAAAAGGTCTTCTAGGCCCTTTGGCATTTTTTTATTTCTCATTTCCAGATTATATTCTGGACTAGCAAACAAAGCAGTCAGGTAGCCAAGGAAGTGTCAGGTTTCCTACTGACCTATTTTTAAACAAAAGAAATCTATATCCCTGGAGCTGATATCAGAAGATGCTCTCAATTAGTCTGCATATTAAATAAACCTAGTGAGGGGAATATATCTGAAAATATCTGCTTTCCACACACTCTGTAATTACCTATTATGCCTTTGATAACAAAACATGTCTTCTCATGCTCTAAATTGCTAAAGTTTTGTTCAGTGTTAGCCTGGAGAAAAGTGTGGTCACTGCTGCCATCCTTCCTCCCCTCTCTAGACCATGTCTGACTGCAGGCTCCCTGGAAGCATTGGACAGGACAAAGCAGAGGCACCAGTCACATTTCCCTGCTCTGTATTGGGGATAAGCATAAAGTAAAGCTGAATTATTAATGCAGGGCTACCTCCAAAGCAAGTTATTTGTTAGTAACTAAAGGAGAGGAAAAGCTAAGATGTTTTACCATATGATATGGACAAGAAAAGGGCTCTGATGAAGTCACTGGTCTTGGTGTGATTTAGTTTAGTTGAAAGGTTAGTGTAGCTGAACTAAGCAAAACTAATTCTTTTTGCAGGAACTGAAGACTCTGTGCCCACAGTAATCTCTTACACATTCCACTAAGCATGGTCCTGCAGAACAGAACTCTACAGGTCACCAGGGTTAAGGCAGTAGCTCGTGTTCTCAATATACCTGAGCTTGAAAATTCTTCTCTGTGAAAAGCCCAATTTTCCTCCTTTTTTAAGTATTCATGCTGAATATAGTTAATACATTTTTGGTCATATGATGCACCTTTTTCTTCTTCTGTCCCATTCAGTATGACTCTAATACTAACAATTTTAATTTGAAGACCTTATAGCATTTAGTAAGTTATTTTTAGAAAGTCTGAAGAATGCACATGCTCTTGAATTTATTCACTAGATCGTCAGCTGTCTGATTTAGACACTCTCTGCTAAAATAAATGAGAGATAGTAGTTTGTAATGTGCCAAATGTTATGATACAGAAAACTTCTGTTAAAAATATGCCTGAAGCAAGCTATCTAATAATGTTCTTAAAATGCTGTCTGGTTTCTCTGAGATAAAGCCCTCACTTCTTAGGCAGAAGACTGAGTGCTCAGATTTTACACTGTAGTGTGATCTGTAAGAAATCCCCACCTACGCACTAGATTAAATAAGATAAAGAAAAATTACACGGAGGGTGAATCTGAGAACTTTATTATATTATTGAGATACTGTTGTGAAGGGAAGGATGTAAATTGAAAAGACAGCAAAATGCCACATGGTGCTCTAGGCCCAGGCATGAGGAGCACACAGATCTGTCCTAGTTACCTGTATTGTTCAGAATCCATCTTATCCTTCAGACTATTTTCTATTGTCCCTCATCAGCTGTGTAGCAACACCTAAAATTTACAACAGTAATTGACATTTCTGAGCCTGCAAAAAAACATATCAAGAGTTTCACTTCACACTGTCTTCCTTTCCTTTTAATAAAAGCAAAATACAGAAATTATCAAGGCATACTTGGTTGCAGCTTCAAATAAGTAAACAATTCCATGGGTAAATAGAGTTAAGGTTCTGCTTTCCTTTCACTCACCCAGCCTCCTAAAGGAAATTATTCTTTCTATTAGTGATTTTTTTTTAATTGTCTTTTTTTTGTGTGTCATATTGTTGAAATACTACCCATATGCAAAATTGCTCCATGCACTGACTCAAATATCACAAACCAGAGTGCATCTTCATTTCCTTCTTTTTAATAAGTCTGAGTTAATGCAGGAGAAATTATCCCCAGATTGTAAGTCTGTTTTAAAAGTTGATACAGCTACATCTCAAGGAAACCTCCAGTGTGTACAGAGTTCAAAAAAACAACTTGTCAAATTTCTCCAGACTGGACCTCACTGAAGTGACAGCAATCACTAAGGCTTTGTCTCTTTAGTAAAGCCACACCAGTGGACTCACTAGGACATTAGTAGGGAAGGACAGTGGTGCTCAGTGATTGCCCCACACCTGAGCCATACTGGATGACAATTCCAATTCACAAAAACACATCACAGGGGAGGAAGCCTTTCACACCCTGACAGTATGTTTATTTAATATCAAAGCAGCTCATCTTTTCCCTATTAAAGTACAATTGACAAAGCAGTCACATCATATGGGACCTAAAACTGTATAGTTGACTTACCTCCCTTTAAGAAATAAAATTTACTTAGAGTGAAAAAAGAAAACATTATAACCATTATTTAGAGAATGGCAATGCTGGATAAGGGAACACATAGATGTACTTTTAAGTCAGCAGAGAAGAACAAATAAAACCACAAGTTATTCTTGTGAATTAGGAAGCACAGCACATTTCCTATCTTCTATTGTCAAGAGCCATCTGAAATGGTTTTTTCTATATATAGCTTCTGAGAAGAGTACCTTCAGAAAGTTTTTCTCTCAAGAACAGGATCACCTCCCTTGACAAATTGGTTTTCAACTAGAGAACAGGTTTTAGAGCTGCTACATTTTTGTGAGAGTAGCAATCTTTTCCGTTTTTTTTTTTCTGAAAAAAAAAAAAAAGGAGACAGACTGTGATTGAAACTGCTAGTACCCCTTGTATTTTTGGATGTTTATAAGTTTCCATCTTACAAAAGATTTTCTCATTTCTGCGTTTCGAAACACCAGACTTTCTATTTCTTTTTGATCTTATTTTCATCAATAGCATTCTTTTGCTGAGAGATCAAGTAAATCCACTTGAAAAATAAACATAATTATTTGATAAACACTGTCCAAACAGATCACAGGAAGAAACTGACTAGAGCAAGTGAATTATTACAATAGAAAATTGCACCTTCTGAATATTAAATATCAGTTGGATATTAGCTACCGAAAACCTCTCCAAAGCATGTTCATTCATGTTTGTCCATAAAAACACTGGTGATTCTCACCACTCCTTCACCAGCGTCCCCACTCTGTGAATCCTGCACAATTGTGAATCCTTTGATTGTGAATTGTGAATCCTTTTGATTGTGAATTGTGAATCCTTTTGATTGTGAAATATTTTTTCTGTATTTTTTCCAGCTTTTGTCACAGATGAGCTCTGTAATCCAAGCCACTGTACGATCTCACAAACAGTGATATCTTTACAACTGAGAGTGTATGTAACTAAATTGAGCTAACCCCATTCATAATGGCAAATTTGGCTTGGAAACTCATTTAGTCTGTGACAAAGAAGGGTGGAGTTAAAGCTACTCAAGCATAGGCTGGGAATAAAGGCAAGGGGTAACAGCCTTTAACAACAGCACCACTGCTAAAAGAAATGCTTGTTAAGTCAAAGTTTCTTTATGAAAAGTACCTTTCATTAAATGGTTTTTTTTCCTCTTTTCTAAAGACCAGTTACGATTAGTTCATGCTGTGCAAATGTAGGCATGATCAACTGGCTAAAGAACGACATCATATATTTCTATTGTTTACTGGGAGTCTGTAACAGGTGGTATAAAAAATAGCAGAACAAAACTTGAAATGCAATGTGATTACATACTTCAAAAAAACCCCAGCAGGTATAATCAGCTTCAGTCAACAAGCTGAAAAATGTACTACATGTCTTCTACATGCTTCCTCAAGTGGCAAAACTGAATAGCCTCAAGGTCTTCAACAATATTTTCTCTGGGGAGAAAAAAATCAACTGGATAGGTTTTTAAAGTTGAAAAAACAGTGTAAAGCTTTTGAGACATTTAATCTCCTTCTAAATATTAGACATAGGACCAGGAGGGAAAAATGAACTCCAGGTGATCAATTATTTATTCATTCTGCAGTAAAGAGAACTGCTAAAGAAAAAAACAGTGAGGATCACAGTAGGACAGCAGTAAATCAATTAGTAGCTCCTTAGTGAAGAAAACAGCAACTCAAACTATTGTCTCTGTTTACTGATCAGAAATTAAACCTAACACGACAGGTGCAGTTGCAGAGAAAATGGGCGCTTCTCATAGCTAGTAACCTAGAAAATGTAACAATGTAAATGAATTGGTTTTGTATTCTTAGGCATCCAGTGAAATCTTCTGCAGCAGTTAAAAACGTAGAGTAGAAGTGCGGTGATGATAGTCACCAAGGACTTTGGCCTTCCTGTTCTAAATGAGTTATCTTTATCTTCCTCATCTTTACTCATACTTGCAACACCAGCTCTTTCTGATGATAGACTAGTTACCAGGACTATTGGGTAAAGCATTTGCTTATTAGCCCTGACAAGTAGAGCAATGGTAATACAAGGGGCCTTGCTGTGTGCAAACAGCACCTGTTTCTCTACTGTTTCTAAACCTGTACAGACACCCAGAGAAACCAGCCTTGAGTGTGACAGTCTTTCAGTAAGTGATTGCTTGATAAAAATATGTTTGATTCCATGTGGACTTTAGCTCTTACATTTCTCTTTCCACCATCCTTCTAAGATTTCAAGGAAACTGATTATTAGCCTGCATTTAATTTATCTAAGCATTGTTTTGGCAACCAAATCCATTGCAAATTATTTGAGCATTTTAACTTAGATTTCATTCTCAGCTTGTTTGAATATGGCAAATTATATATGAATAAACTGTTAGGAAACAGCAGAAAACTCACATCATATGGGGTTATCTCACTCACAGAAGACTTTTGTTTGGTATTCCTGGCACACAGATTGCTCAGGGAAAACAAAAAGCTCAAGCTAAATAATCAGGGGAGTAGAGAAATGTTTAGCTGGCAAATCGGTGTTCTGGTTGATAGATGGTTTTTATCATTCTCTGAAACCTAATAAATAACACTGGAAAATGGATTACAGGAGCACTCTCCTGTCCATTCAAAATTGCTTAATCCAGCCAGCCAATTTGAATTGATCTACCTGACTTTTCCTCATACGGATAATACAGTTCATGAGATTCCTTCAACAAGAACAACCTTTTCTTAGCTGATGGTAGCAAAACTGGCTCTGCACCTAAGAGAGAAATGTCCAGAAGTGGGCAGACCCCCTTCTGGGTGACCCAGAGCTTTTAGGGATGATAGACCCCAGCAGTTGCTGACCAAAGTACACTACCTACCGTGAATGCCAAGAGAAAGCACTGGTAGAAAGAGAAATCCTCCCCAATAACATAAACCCACATTCTTTCAGATCTTAACAGACAAGGCAAGTCCCTAAATGAGCATCTTGAAATTAAGAGGACATTATACAGCAGGCTCCTCCAGAGAGCCACAGATTTGTCAAGCAAAGGTAGTTAGAGCTTTACGATAGAATAAAACAATTCAAAAATACAAGGAGGTAGGGTGAGCAGCTATTGTTTTTCATTACCTGGAAAATGTCATCAGTTATTTGTTTTCATTATTTTGTGGGAGGCAAAATATTTGCAATCCTTAAATTTGTGAACCCTGAACACTGAATTCACTACAGAAATGAAAAAGTCCTTCCCAGGGCAGGGTATATTTTTAAGGTACCTCAGACACTTAATTTGTTAGAAAAAAAAGGTTAAATAAACTAAAAAGATATTATTATTATTACTACTACTACTACTACTACTACTACTACTACTACTAAAACTACTACTACTACTACTAAAACTACTACTACTACTAAAACTACAAGCATTTTTATAGCTTCACAAGTAAATGCTGCTCTACCAAGTCTTCTTCAGGCAAGCACTGCACAGGCCATAAAATTCCTGCAACCAAACTTCATTTACTCTTGAAAGCAATTGTGATACACTGTTGTTCTTTACACACCTAAAAATATGTGTAGCCTAATAACCAGGGTAAATAAATGGCTGGTTTGGCAGTACTTTCTTGACCAGAAAGCAATAGAGCTGGCCATCAGGATACACAACTTAGAAATATAAATGGGGTGCGCAAAAACATTCCTAAATATTTTCACATAAGTTTAAGAATCTTAGTAACATAATTAGTTATAACTAACCTTTTTTTTCTCACCTCATTTTCTCTTCTCCTCTCAACATCTTTATTGTTTTTATTTTTATAACAGCATTCCATTCAGCAGATATTTATAATATCTTAATACTTCCAGAAGAATCTTCGATTAAAAAAACCAGCAATAATGAGGCTAGTTATAGATGTAGTCAGTTATCCTAGGAATTCCTTTCTGCAGCACATTTGAAATAAGTAGAATTAAGCACACCATGGCAAGATGCAGTGAAGTCCCTGCAATGGTTCCTCAGTGGGTCCTACTCCCCCTTCCTCACTGAGGCACCAAAGGGCTTCCAGTCTATTTTCCAGTCAACACTTCTCACCCATTGGCATGATCTCCACTTCCACACCTCTGCTGCTCTCCCATGGTGGTTAGTCTTACTCAGACAACCTTTTCTGTATCCTGAGCTATGTCTTGAGCTATAGGAGGAAGGCAGACTGCTATATTGTTGCCTTGATTCTGGTTATGTCTGGAAAACAAAAGCCTCTCTTACACCCACACCTTCTTCATCACCAAAAAATTGGTTCCCTGGTTACAAATGTAACCTTGCTGTTACATTTTTCTGAAGCTTTGAGCTTTGCTGTGTTATGCTCAAGTACGTGCAGCCCTCACCTTCTGTTCTCTTTTCAATTTGCTTTTGTGACATTTTTTCATTTCCTTTCACGTAGAAAGAGATCACTACTCTGACAGCTCTTCTGTGATAGCCCCTTCAGGCTGCACAAAACGCTTTCTCACACAGATCAGACTGCTCCAAGTGGTGCTGTTGTAGCTGCTGCTGCTGCTGCTGCTGCTGCTGTGTGCCCTGACCAGTACCCACTTACCATGGAAGCCACGACAGTGCACGTGGAATAAAGTGCCAGGACTCAAGGCAGGAATAAACTTTGTTCCTGCGGCTATATAGGCCACAAGGAATTGGATCAAAGCAGCTGAACACTGAGGTGGCTCATACTCCATCCTGACTCCAATCCATTCTAAATAACCAAGACTTTTTCTGAAGAGCAGTAGGAAAGGATGCAAAATGGAAGGAGGAAAAAGTAGGCTGGAGGCATTCAGAAAGTGCTTATAACAGCCTGTGGAACAAATGAAGATCCTTGTGCCTGGTTGTTTGTCATGAGCATCTTTCCTCTATAGACAAGGTCTGCACAGAAGCATTTGTAAAGGTGAGGAAGATACAGATGATTCACCTAGGATAGGAACAGTGATGTGGTCAGTGAGTTGTTTATTTGGCTCACAACATCCTGCCTTTTTTAATTGCAAGGCCTCTCCAGGTCCTCCCAGGAAACCACCCACCCCTCCTCATGTCTGTGCACCACATCTGAAGGTGATTTGCCTCTGAAAACAGGGAGGAATTAGGCAGCAATTTTAGTGGTACATTACTTGCACTAGCTTTCTCACTATTACTGTATTAGTGGGATAGGACTGCAAAATGAAAATGTGTCATGGCACACATGAAGAAATGAACATGTAGGCTCTATGTGCTATATTTTATTTGCTATTTACCTTTGTAATGTGTCTTCCTGTTCTCTGCCCAGTTTCTCCTTGAAATTACAGGATTGTTTGGGTCTGCAATTTTTTTCCCATTTTCACAGTTTTGTAATTGTCTCTACATTCATCGTCTCTCATGACACTCTGCTAAGCAATCATTCATTTCTCTGTGACTGGCAGTTTCCCACAAAGGCATTTAGATACCTTTGTTATTAGCTCTTCTCCAGACAGAGCACATGAATTTCTCTACAGGCCATTATTATTTCCACTTTTAACTTTGTTTTTAATCCCCAACACCAAACAAACTACCAATGTATTTAGGGATTTTTGTTAATCTTGTTTTTTCTTGAGGAGAATCTTGTTTGTTTTAATTCCAATTAGCTTTTAGTGTTCTTCTTCCCTCTTTTTTTCACTTGGTCTTCCTCCTAGATGTTATTCCACTGCACATATTCCATTGTGTGTTTGGAGACTACCCAGCACGTCACTGCCACTGCATATCGTTGCCACTGCTGTAAGAAGAAGGTCTTAATTTATTGCTTAGGAAATATCATGTTATGTTATTTCCTGACATTTCTATGGTCTATTTATGGTCACCTGAGTCTTAACCAGTTGGCCCACAAAAATTCAGAGGAAACACATAAAGGAGAAATTATATTTGTAGCAAGTTCAGTCAGTCAAGTAAATATCTTAGTATCACTTGATACCAAGTGCAGATGGTTTACTGAAATACCTAATTTCTAAGTGTAGAGTATCCAAACAGAAGGATTTCTGAAGAAACATCAGTAGTTCTATAGGGACATACCCTAATCTTCCCTTTTTCCATTTAATACTGATTTCTTTACAAATAAGATCCAAGAACAGCTACTAACTGTACTTCTTTAGTTGGAACAGTCTGTCAGACATCACTTAACGGAAGAACTTTGGCTTTAGTTTAGGAGAGTGTTGTGAGCTGTCAATTAACCTCGAACAAAAAGCTTTGTTGTATTCAATTACTTGAATCATCCTTTCTATGAACAGCCCAGGCTAATAACAGTCAGTAACATCCTAACTCCTCATTCACTCACTTGGTGTCATTCTTCTACAGGAATTCTGAAAAAATTCATTGAAGAGCAACCTTTTTAGGTGCCCAAGTAAATCAGGATCAATAGAAACACAGAATGGCTTTAATTGGAAGGGACATTAAAGGTCATCTAATTCCAACTCTCCTGCCTTGGGTGGGCAGGGACACCTTCTACTTGTCCAGATTTCTCAAAGCCTCGTCCAGCCTGGTCTTGAACACTTCCAGAGATGGGGCATCTACATCTTCTCTGGGCAACCTGTGCCAGCGCCTCATCACCCTCCAAAAAAACAATTTCTCCTTAATATCTAATGTAAACCTGCTCTCTTTCAGTTTAAAACCATTACCCTTGCCCTATCCCTACATGGCCTTGTAAAATGTCCCTCTCCACCTTTCTCCCAGCATGCCCCCTTTAGGTACTGGAGCACCCTACCACTCCTCTAAAACCTTGTCAGCCTTCATAAGAAATCCAGCAAGTGCTCCTTACCAGCTGAGCAAACTTCCTGGAAATCTGCTCCTGACAAGAACATGAGTCCTTTTCCTGCTTGTGTGCCCTGCCCTTGCCAGCTCAGCAGCTCGTGTCTGCTGGACTGAAATGGCCCGACATGCTCAGCAGGTCAAGTTGGACTCCTAGCAGCCAGCAGCTCTGGAGCAGACTAGAGTGCTCCCCCAGTGCATTCCATCATGCAATTTATAGCCTTTTTCTTTTTTTTCTTTTTCTTTTTCTTTTTCTTTTTCTTTTTCTTTTTCTTTTTCTTTT
>JANIJU010000003.1:7303425-7414314 GCA_025504685.1 Leucosticte australis | reverse complement strand
TTTTTCTTTTTCTTTTTCTTTTTCTTTTTCTTTTTCTTTTTCTTTTTTTTCTTTTTTTTCTTTTTCTTTTTTTCCTTTTTCTTGTTCTTTTTTCCTGAGCCACTCACACAGTTTAACTGTAATTGGAAAGGACTGAAGGGATAGAGTGGAAATCTAGTAGGGAAATCCCTGTCTACCTGAGCTCACCTACTCCTCACACACACATTGGTGAATTTTGTCTCAAGTTCTGAGCAGAAGATTGCTCACTTTTCAACTCCAACTTGTCTGTACTCAAATTGGATGGAATTCGGAAACTGTTTGCAGGAGGCAAACTTCATCCTTCCATGCACAAACATGTGATAATGGAGGAAGATTGTGCTGGATTAAGGACTGTAAACGATGGGGACATTGAGTCCAGGCTGTGTACATCTTGTCCTTGTCACTGATTAACTTTTCTTTAGTTCAGGTTTTGGTTTGGAGAGGGAGGTTCTATTTTGGATTTGGGCTTGGCCTTTGGGGAGTTGTTTGTTTGTTTGTTTATTTGAAATAAATCCTTGAGAATAGAAGAGCACCAACTCCCTGAACAATTTATTTTTTATCAAGTACCACACAGGCCTGAAGCAACATGTACTAGTGTTATTTTAGCACATTACATGGCAGAATATGTACTTCCTTTGTTGTTAAATATGTGCAATTTAATGAAATAAGTATTAAATAAAGATTATATTTTAAATGCCAATTGAAAAACACAAAGATGCAACAGAATTTTTTCCCTGACAAAGAAAATACTACAAAAACAACTACTTTCATATCAATCAATTTTCAAATCAGAGGAACATCAAAAACATCAGACAGACTTTAAAATATCTGGGGCATAACTTTCAAACAAATAGAATGTCACCTAATTAACATCAAGCAAGACACCTTTTTCTCCAAAAGGTGACATAACACTGCTACCAGCTTACAAGATTCAAACTGGGTTAGATGTGACTGAAACTTTGTTATAGTTCCTGTTTTGTGAACAGTGGGACTCAATATGTTTTGGAGAAAGCAGCTGAAACTTCACTTGATTTTATCAGTGTTTACTTACCAGCTCTATGATATCTGCAAAACAAGAACTGAAAATTTTGGCTGATTAGTTCTTGCCAACTGCAATGTAAAAATTGAAAGGAATTCACCTGCTCATATTTTGAAACAAGTGATAAAGCAGCAGCTGCAGTAAATGGAATGGTAAACATTCTCAGTATAATTGTTTTTTTATTTTTGGATGTCAACAAAAGTGTGCCAGGTAATCTTAATTACCTGGATTACCATAAAAAACAGGTTAGGATTTAGAAAACTGTGAGAACAGTTCTTACACAAAATCAGCTTATGTGTCTGGAATTCCAGCAAAGGCTTAGGATCCTTCCCAGATAACTGCCCATATTGTTACTGTCAGCCTGGTTGCACAAGACTGTGTGTGAGTCTTATTCCATCTTCCTGCTGAGGTTCCAGACTAAGTCACTTTCTCTCCCATGTCTGTAGGATCCTCCATGGAATATTACATCTCCCTATATTGAGATATTACAAATAAACTACACAAAAATCCTCTTAGTCCACTGTGCCCACTTGGTTTTTCAGATGAATAGGTGACTTCACACATTATTCTCTTGTGTTGAAATAAATTAACTTTTCCACATATTGTGAGCACAATATCTTGATCATAACATTGTGGACCTCCACACAAATCTTGCTAATGACCGTGTCTCTGTGAACAACTCAGCAGGATCCTAGTTTGGAATTTTGGGGTGACATTACGTTCTTTTGGAAAGAACATAACTAGTCATGCACATACTGGATGGAGAAAGATTCTCACTTCAGCCAAGTACAAGAGAGTAGACATAGAAGCACATAAAGTCACAGTGACCTCTCCAGTCCCTGATCTTAGATCACACTCATAGTCACGCCATCACCCCACAGCCACAGGAACCTCTCCAAGGATTAAAGGGAGTTCCAGGCTCCTTTGCACTTCCACAAAGACCTCCTGCCAGCTATTAGTCCCTGCCAAACCCAACCTCCTCTTTCTGTTGGACTCAGATGGGAGACACACAGATGGCACAGATGGTCATTTTCCAGTGTTTGCAGCTTCTTTGCTGTATCTCCTTGGGATAGCTTTCCTGCTCTGCCTGCCACCAGCTGACCAGACAGAAACCAATGGTATTTAAACCACGGCTAGAACTGATTAATTAACTTTATTTTTCCCACACTATAAAACTTTTAATGAAGGCGTAGCACTGGTAAATCTCTGGATAAATGCTAGCCCAGACAAGTTTAAATGAAACAACAGAAAATGTTTGCAACTGTTCTCTCAACTGATTTACACTCACTGGCAGAAGGGTACAGTCTTCCATTTTAAACCTTAACAGCAACATTCTTAATTCTCCTTCTCTGTTAACTACCTGGGTGCTTATCTTGATGCTCTTTACCAAAACATTTGAGGTCTGACAAGATTATATTAACAATAATTAATCTCTCATCTTTCTCATCATGTAGTAGTTGGAACTTGATTAGGAATAATTTCGGGCGTTGTTACTCCTGTGTTCTCCTCAGGGAGCAAGCAAGTCTTGTTGACTGAAACACTAGTAAACAGGACTATGACAAAACAAATCATCAAAGTAAAAGAGCTGGGGTGTGCAGCCCAAAGCATTTAGAGAAATGCATTAGTCATACCCTGGAAATTAATCAAGAATTTGGGGAAGGGGGGCAGAAAGCTAGTGAGGTCAAAAGGTAGGCAGAACTAGCTGTAAATAACTTCCCCCAAGATAGCTGACTAACACAACGTGCTTGAGCTGAAACATGTTTACTCGAACCCTGTGAACCCAGTACACATTTCTGTTGGTTAAACATCTTGGAACTGGAGGCAGATGCAACAGCTGAAGGTTACTCCCTGGTTACTAAGACTAAGCAACCTGCTCTCCCACACCTCTCCACCGAGGCCTGAAACAGGGATGATCAAACAAAAAAACCCTTAACCCCTGGGAAATACATTCCCCTCTGACAGGTGGGAATGGTCCTGAAAAACAGCATGCACATCCACCTTATTGACACGCCACATGTTTGGTACAGACCAGGACTAATAATGGAAAGGAAGGTGGGACGCACTGCTTTGGAATTTCTCATTTATTTTTCTCAGCATCTTCTCTCCCTCTTGTTTTCCTTCTCTGCCCATGTCATGACCTATGACCTTGACATTTTGTTGCTGGAAACAAATATTTTGGCAAAAAATGCAGAAAAAAAATAGCACTGGGCACCAGAGAAACCACCCTGAATAAATGTGGAAAAAAACCCCAAGCCGAAACAAAAAGCACCCTCCTAGAAGAAGAGCTTTAAACAATCTTTAAAACAATAGGATCTTATTACTTTATGATTCTTTTTCCAGTCAACTTCTGAATAGTGGATATTCACACATTTCATCAATGAAATTTACTCATCTGCAGATATTATCTATATTCTAACATGTTTTCATTACAAATTTTAAGAAGGGAAATATTAGAAGTGAGAAAAAAGAGTTAACTATTTCACTGCACCAATAAACTTCTCAAATCCCAGTACTAAAGCCAAGCTGTAATGAACACATCAAATTAAAACTCCTGTAGTGCTCTAAGCCCACCTCATGGCTCACTCCTGCTGCATCTCAGGTCACTTAAAATCAGTTTGGTGATATCTGCCCCATTTCACAACTGAACTCAGAAGCTAGCTAAAATTAAAATCTGAATGAATTTGTTTGCAGCAACCTGGGACAGATCTTTTCCTGCTGAAATCAGACTATGTCAAAATGCTCCAGTTTCACTGTTAGAGAGAAAAGATTATTCATGTAGTTAAAATCATGACAAAAAGTTTAAAAGGAGGAGGATGAAAGCTGTACATAATTTTCAGCTGAAGTGAGAATTCTTTGTAAGTGCAGTTCAAAGCAAGGTCACTGCAAATCCATACTTTCACAAAAACACACTTATCACTATGGTAGTGCCTCCTTTCCATTACTGTCATAGTTATGTACATTATTGGAAGGAAAGAAATGCTCCTGATGCCCATTACTCTCTGAAAAGGGAGGAGAAAGATAAAGACTTTGCCATTGTTAGAGCTGATCCAAATGTCTTGCTGTAACCATCACATATTTAGTATTTAAGTTTAATTGTCATTATCACCAAATAAAAATACCTAATTTTTCCAGAAGAAATGCCAAATTGACATTGTTCTGTTTGAGCTGTCGTTCATACGTAATCTCATTTGAATATATCCAAATATCAACTTGTACGAGTACAGCAAAAGCTGTAAAAAAAAACTATTAAAAAAAAGATGTTTCGGGCAGTAAACTGGTTCTTCAACAACATCAATTGCAAATTAACATTCATGGCAAGACTGCAACTTAGTTATTGTTATTTCAAGGGATTATATTAGAGAAATAATAGGTTGATATTTGTAGTGTAGGGTCATTCAATGAGCTGCTTCAGGATGAGCATGATAAGGCATAAATGAGTTTTGACTAATTATCAACTAGGTCAACATAACATTGTGTGCACGTGTGTTTTGTGCCTTGGGTGAAACTTACACTGTTATGAATGTGTCAGATCTGCAATACTGATTACTCATCTTTGCTTGCAGACAGGCTGAAAGTACTTGCTGTCAAGTGTGTGTGCCAATTAAGTCATAGAATCACAGAATATCCTGCGCTGGAAGGTACCCATCAGGATCATCAAAGTCCAACTCCTGGTCCTGCACAGGACATCCCAAGAATCACACCATGTGCCTGAGACCATTGCCCAAACACTTCTGGAACTTAGACAGGCTTGGTTCTGTGACCATTTCCCTGGGGAGTCTGTTCCAGTGCCCAGCCACCCTCTAGGTGAAAATCCTTTTCCTGATATCCAGCCTAAACCTCCCCTGACACAGTACCCTTATGAATTAAGCAGAGAATGTTGTCATTCAGGTTAATGGTGGTTCTGCTGCTTGGTGAATGAATTTTCTTGAGTTTTTTAATAACTCCCTGTTTCCTTGTGTTACAGTAGCTTCGCCATCCTAAGAAACTAGAGCATAAACTAAAAAATCATGTCTATAGTTCAGCTATTTGTAGCCCAGCATTACACCAGAAGAGCTCTCAGTTTCTCCTCCGTGCTTTCTATGCGAAGTTTGCGGAATAAATGGCTTTACCATGTCTATGAGCCCATAATTGCTCCTCCACTTGTACTCTGTGGTGTTTATCCCATAGAGGTCAAGGGATGTCATACACCTGCATTCACACTTGTTCACTGTATAACTGAGTCATCCTCTTCTGCAGTTACTAAGTTAAACCTGAGCCTTACATGCAGCATGCCACTGGTGATAGGCCAGACACAATTCCTTTCCTGGCACCACTATCAGTCAGGAGCTACAACTGGATACCAATCATTACACTCAAAATTTTAAAAATGCTTTCCACTTAACTTCCACTAACAGTTTGCGAAACCGCAGAAACCAGTTAATATGATGGTTTTATGTCATCTGTTGCAGGGAAATCAGCCACACTTTACAATATTGTTTCAAAACAACTGGAACATTCTGTTTAGAAGAATTCTGCACTGAATGAAGGCAGCAGCCCCAAGAATTTTCACAGAGTGTCATCATCAGTCAACATTCTTCTTCCTGACAGCATTATGTGTGAAAAAGTGTCATATTCTTTAAACTGTTGGCTTCTACGGATGGATTAGCAGTGTAAAAGTTTTGAGACTCTTAGATTTATACCTGCAAACCGAGAGGCTGAAGAGTCAAAGATGCCATTGTCACAGAGCAGACAGTTCCTGAATTCTGAGAGTTGCCAGAGTCAGACTTCAGCAAAAGATTTTCATTCCTTCTGTTGATGACTTGCACTTGGCTGAGGCAAGCCATGGTGAGAAGCAGAGGTGTTCCAGCTCCAAAGCTCCATCCCAGGAAACAGGTGACCACTGCCTTCGGGTCCCCAGCTCTCAGACCACCTGCACACATGATCAGGCTGCAGTCTTGTTCAATCACTCTTATTGCATCTACTTATATAGGAAAATTGTTAGTCCAACAACTAGCAGGTGGTGGCAAATTGTTCTTACCAAGCAGCGAGCTCTGTTGACTGTTAATAAGTTTGTTTTAAAGTAGTACAACCTTGCTCCAACTTTCAACAGAAAAGCTTTGGGTTTGAACAGGCTTCCAAAATATTTAGAACCTCGCAGACTACTTACACTGGCTGAAAATGACCAGTGGGTGTATTCCAAAAGGAGTATTGCAAATTTTAAATTGGAAAGAAATTACTGAATAGGTTATGTTTCAAATCTTACCATTATTTACGCTGCAGAAAAAATGCTGGAAAAAAATGCTTTCTGGCCTAATGTTTTGCTTTTTCAAAAGCATAAGGCCCAGTCAAGTTCAGCAAAAAAAATTTTAAAAATATCCAAAAACCCTCTGTTCAATTTTCTTACCAGAAGGATAAAGCTGTAGTAGCATGGGGAGATATTGTCTTTTCCTTCACTCTAACCAGTAGCTGTTCAGAGCAGGACTTCAGACTGCACAGCTGCAAAACCCCTGCCATAGAGTACAGCCTGTAGTATCATGAGTAGACTTTGTCCATGCAAATTATCCCACTAACCTTAATGAGACAACTCATTTTCTAGGTTGATCTATATTCTCCAGTGCTCCCACAGTTTGTGTTAAAAATATCTGTTGAGTGAGAAATAAACTATTAATGAATTATCAGCCTCAATTTGCCTTCTATATTTGTCAAGCAGCACTGTGTTTAAAGACTTAGCTTTCCACTCCACTTATGGATAACGCGCATCCAGGACTGCAAAAAGCAGGACAGCCTTCTACAGAAGAAGGATAAAGGGGAGGAAAAAACTCTCTTTCTTGTAGAAAAGGAAATAACATGGATCTTAGCTAGTAATTTAATGAGAATCTTTGTGCTTTTTCTCATATAAAGTTTCCTCATGCAATTATTTGCACCTTCATCCAAATCAATTTAATGACAACATCATAATTTTAAATTCCTGACATCCAGATCAGTTCAGCCCGGACAGCTGGAATATTTTGGCATTTGTGTTTGCTTCAACACTAGCAGAACAGATAACATATGAACATTGGGGCTGACAGAAGACTAGGAGTAGAGTTTATTTCAAAACCTGAAAAGCTGGCAGCTTGATGGAAGGGTGGAGCACGAGCCATCACCTCCTTAGTGACACTAATTGCTTTGCTTACTTTCTTGCCTGCTATTTATCCATTTAAACAGCCTGTCATTGCCAGGTTATTTTGCAATGGAGGAACCTTGGATCTGCTGAGAAGGAAAACACTGCTCAAACCTGCACATTTTTTAACAGACCAGAATTTCTGGACATGAGTGAATGACATTGCACAGGAGAAAACAAATTATTGTAGCACACTTATCTCTACTGTCTTTTGCCTCAAAAGATACAACACTACCTGTCTGGTGGCATCTTGGGGCAGTAGGCCAACAAGAAAGCTGTTTATAGTGGGCTGACCTGCAACTTAGCCACCCAGGCAGACAGGACCCAAGCCATGTCACACAGTGTCCCCTCCAATGGGACTGCATGCCCAGCTGACCCTCACGAGTACTTCAGTCACTAGGCAGCTGTGGTTAGACTCCTGATCCATGAGATGTCATACAGGTGAGTGTGGGGTGACAATGGCCTCTCTGCTTGAAGAGAAGGTGAAGATGTACTAGTGCCAACTAACTCTGCACACTCCTGCAGACCCTCATCCCATACTGTGACTTAATTCTTTCTTCCCAATCCCCTGGTGGGCTCTGGGGATCCAGAATAATGGTATTCCTTGCCATCAGCACAGGTTAAAATAATATGGACTGAAACAGTCCATGTTCAAAATTACAATTCTATTCTGCGTTCCTAAATCATGTAGAAGTCTACACCAGGGGTCTTGTTTTACCCATAAGTAAAATGTTTGTTCATGCAGGTAAGTGAACTCTGCAACTCACAGTCATGTCTGATATAATGATGAATATTTAGTTCCTGGTGTATGAACTTATTACAGGGATCCCTGATTTTCTAAAAGAGATTAGCTTCTTTTCCTGAGGAAGAAAAATAATAAAAGCGTAAACACAAAGAGTTTAAAGCTAGAACGAACGAACATTCAAGGAAGCCAAAGTATATTACAGTTGTGCCATTACTTAGAGGTCTTTTGATTTTTAAATGCAAGAAGTCAACACTACAGGGCTGGCACAGCCATTTTGCCTGCAAAGGGCAGCACCACCCCTCAGGAAGGAAAACACCTTTCATAAGTTCACAAAAAGGTGGATTTGTTTTTCCCTTAGTGTCAATGAGGCCCTGCAGGCTGAAATGTGCCCACGTTTGATGGGTTAAGGACTTTACTCAAGTGGTTCTTGGCAGGTGTGAAATAACTGTTGAAAAGAATCTCATCTGTAAAACCAATTTGGCTGCACCACATTTTCTCTCCTTATACCATGTGCTGACTGATAGAGTGTGAATGACAGGCACTAAAGACAGAAAGGATCTATTAACTCATCCAATCCTTCGGCTACCAAGCCACTCTTATTCCCTCACTCGTATTCAGCACTACCTTCAAGTCCTTTTATGAAAGGTGCATATAGACTTCCACAAATTCTTTGCCAATGCACAAGCCTGACCCTTCCCCAGTTAGAAAACCTTTTTTAAAGTGTAGCTTTTGCTCAATTTCATGGCATTATCACCTTGGCCTGTCCTTGGTATACTTTTAAGTCTCTTTCCTTTTATTTTCACTTTTGCCACATCGTTCCTGCCAAATGCAAAGGAGCATATTTGCAAAGGCAGCATCTTTCAGCATCCTCAAAGTTTTTATGAGTGTAGTATATGATGTAGATAATTCATGCTTTGGAAATTGTATAAAAATTATAAAGATCCAACCATGCATCTGACCCCCATAGCCAGAAGCAGGGCTTTTCATTTCCAAAAGATTTCCCAGACTCACCCAGATAAAATCATGACCATTAACAAGTGAGTGAGTCTTTCCTGGGCAATCAGCAACCATTTCCCAGGAATGTCCAGAACATTTACCGAACAACACCTGGGAGAGATTACATCAGATAACAGCAACGTCTTGGCTACAGCTGAAAGGAAGCCCATTTTGAGGAGCCCAGACAGCCATCCAAACCTATGGACTGACTTTTGTACGGGACTGAATCTGTATAGTCCCCATTATACATATGTAGGGACTTACAGAAATCTTAGGTCATTTCTGCTCCAGGCAGAATAAACTGTATATAAGCTGGATACCTGGAGCAGTTGGTGTGAAACTCTGGGGAGATGCTGACGCTACGTCAGTTTGAACCAGGTTCACCCAGCGTCAAAGTCTGGGGTTGACGCTGTCTTGGCTGTGGCGGTTTTATAATATTCTATTTTTTGGTTGTCGAGCTAATAAATTTATAAATTTTTTTATGAATTTGGCTGCCGATTTGATCACTTACAACAATGAGCACCTTGGTATGCAACCAAATGGCTGCTGGTAAGCAGCTATTAAAAAGAAATCAGAATTATGCAAAAGTGAAGTAACAGACTTCTGCGAGTGGAGGCATGACTGAACCATTACGGGTGAACAGTGAGCTTTCCTGAATGTTTCTATATCCCATGCAAGTCTGTTTATGAAATGTTAAGAACAATGTATTTAAAAAACCCCAACAAGTCAAAATTTAAGGTTTTCTCTTGCTGTTTAAGCCTTTCTACTGAAAAATGAAATGAAAATGAAAGATTAAATGAGATGAAAGATTAAATGAAAACTGAAAGATTTGTGTAACTGGACAAGTCTTCTGCATTCTTAAAATGCCCATTTCACCCATGGGTAATTGCATATTGGTTGGTTTCAAGTACACAGGTAGCTTCTTGTAAAATGCATTTTCTCTTACAATCTATACTTGAAATAACAGGGGAGGAGATCTTTCTCCTTTTAATGCCTTTATTAAAAGTGATCAGCTCAAGGTTGGGAGGCCCGATGGGTCCGCAGTTTCGCCATCGTCACTCCCAGAAGTGACTCGGAGGAGGAGGAAAATGCAGCTCTGTCCACGAGTGGGCAGAGCTGGGGGGGGGGGGGGGGGGTCCTGTGCACATGAGAGCAGTGGGGGTATATCCTGTGTTCCCAATTGCCTGATTTGACACTTGAGGTCCTCCAGCCAACATCTTTTTAGGTTATGGTGAGGGGCAAAAAAGGGTTTTCAGTGTCTCTGCTGGCTCCGGACCCCACCCCTGATGTAGACACTACTTTGATCTCTTAATTTCATATTGGCTCATTGCTTTTGTGGTTTTTCCCAGTAAGTGTGTTGGGGGTCCTCTTCTGTTGCATTCTGGGTCTGTAGTTATTTGCATGCACCGCAATGTCCCCTCCTTGCACTGTCTTAGAAGGGCTATCAACTTGGCTCCAAGCTGGGTGGTACTGATACAAAAAAGGAGAATTCTCAACAATAGATGGTTAACGACTGATACTTAGCAGGTGATTACAACATGCAGGTAACAAAGAACCCTCCTCGGCCAGCAATTATCTCCCAATTTAACTTGTAACTCTGCAACCCTTTTAAAAAAAAATGAGTAATTCTTTTTTTACTCATAACAATACTGGTGGCTCAAAATGAAATTGCATGTCCTGAAAAAAATATGCCATTTAGACCATGCCAGTTGCTCAGTGGCTGAAACCCAGTGTCAAGAGCCAGACTCTAGATTCCCTTCCTACCTGAACCTCTTTCCTCCAAAGAAAGGTGAGGAAAGGTCCTTTTGTAGCAAACTACAAAGGTGGCAATGCCATAGAAATCTAAAGCACTGTGTAGTTCAACATTTGCCCTGAGGTGATTCAGCATTTGATTTAACTGAAATCTTCAGCTGCCTCCATCCTCTTTCCTCATGAAAAACGTTGCCCTTACGTGACAAAAAGGAAGGTAGGAAGATTCTACTATTCAATATTACCTTCTAAATTGCATGGTAGCCTTGGGGGGAGGCTCATGTTATAAATGATCAAATTGGCAGCCAAATTTATAATAAAATTTAACAAAGATTGATTAGATCGTTAACAAAAATAGAACTTCAAAAAAAAACCACCACAGCCATGGCAGCGTCAACCCCGGGTGTCGGCGCTGGGTGAACCGAGATCCGACCGACAAAGTGCCAGCGTCTCCCCAGTGGTTCACCCCGACTGCTTCATGCAGCCAGCTTATATCCCCTTTATTCTGCCTGAGGCAGAAATGACTGAATGTCCCTTCACATGTAGAACTGGGGCCATACAGATGCAGAAATATACAAAAGCCAGTCCAGGTGTCTGGATGGTTGTCTGAACTTTTCGGAAGAGCCTGCAGCACATGTAGCAGAGTGGTGGCTCAGACATTCCAGTGAAGTCAGCAATCGTGGCCCGGGAAGGTTTTATTTATACATTAACAGACTTGATATTATCTTAACATTGTCTGGGAACTAATTGAATAGAAATAAGACTCTGCTCCCAGCCAGGGTGGTCAAAGACATAACTTGGATTTTACAATATTTTATACACATTTATAGCATGAATTATCTCTACTATATACTACAGCTCAGAATCAGAACTGATAATTTTCTGACTGTGTCAGGTCACAGTACACCCACTAGTGCCGGGCAGCAGTCTGAGCCTGAGTAATGCCCCACATTTTGCTATTACTGAATGTAAAGCAGGAAATTGAAGGTGAGCACCCAGAGCTTATTTTAATAGCTTAACGAAACATGGTACTGTTTTGCGGAATCAGAAAAATAGAAGATAGGACAGCCATTTTCTTTGTCCAGTCTTAAGCTATCCTCTATCAACAAATTCACTGTACATATGAAAGCAAGGCAGTATTTTTACCATGAATCTCAAGAACACTATATTACAGAATCACAGAGTAATCTGAGTTGGAAGGGACCCACAAGGACCACCACATCCAACTCCTCAGTGAATGGCCTGTACAGGCATCAAACCCACAACCCTGGCATTATTAGCACCATGCTCTGACCAGCTAAACTATATTATCTAGTTTGTAGCTGTCTCAAATCAGTTTCTTCCACTTTCTCTGAAGTGTTATATCTTATCTCTACTTGGCACCAGAGCACTGTCAATAAAGCAGTCATCACTAGTCCTGAGCAGTGGCAGTTTTATGAAGAATCTTCAATTTTTACTCTTTTGAATGGCCAACAACCCAAAGTTTCAAAATGCTTCAGAAAGGAAATTCAAGGACCCAGGGATAAATTATTGTAATAGTCAAGATATCTTAAAATATTACTGTATTACTGTCAATTTTTCAACTGCTATGTTGAAATATAAAAGCATATTGTACACATTCTTAAGAGAGAGAAAGGTATGTATTACACACTGTAACTGTTCCACTTAAATATGAATAGCAAAATCTTCATGAGATTCAAACATTTTCCTGTTCACTATGTTGAAGAGGAATGCCAGCCTGCAAAATAGGCTTGATTTCTTCTGAACTTGATATTAACACACTTTTGCTGCACATTTTCTAAAAAATGCTTGTCAGAAATGTAGTCTGTCACCTTTTATGTTTGCTTTGCTCAACCACAGTAAATGACATCTAGACATATGCCAAATACATTTCTATTTTGTTCCTTTCATGTGTACTACAGTATGCACAATTTTTCCCCCCTCAGTGGACTCCAACGTGTTCTGAATAGAAATATAAATATTTTCCAAATCATCAGACACACAAACTTGATGTGCACACCTTCTTAACATAAATTTTAGTCAAGAGAGAGAAAACCACATGGGGCTCTAGTTTAAAAGCAGGGAAGAGGTAGGGGCAGAAATTTTTTATTCAGATTTGAATGGAAGAAGGAGGGATGCTCTGCTGCCTTTCTGTAGATACTTGTGCAAAACTGCCTGTAATTTTATGGTTCTACAGAGACTTGTCACTTTTCCAAGTGTTAAGTACTGCTTTTGTTTTAAAATACAGTTCCCTAAGGGACTGTGAGTTCTGGTAAGGGTCACAGAAGAACTGCACTGACAGCTGTAAAAAATGTTCAGCTGTTAGCATGAGTTAAACTGTGCTGGTAGGTTAGGTTCCACCTTTAATTGTTTATATTTACAATACTTCTTTTAAGAGTCCAAGCAAGCTGTGTGTTCCTGAGGAAACAGAGAGTAGCCTTGGAGGACAAAAATTGTCCAGGGTTTTATTTTATCATGCTGTCAGTTCAAGCAAAGATAGCAAAGAGCCCTGAACTTTGACAATGTGTTCTGATTTTAAAAAATGAACAATCATTTTCAGATACAGGGCTAAGGTTGATTATTAACCAGACATTGCAAGTTTCTGATTGCTGTATTTCTCTCCATTCCCATAACGGAGATACTCATTACTGCAAGATCATAGCAGTTACACCTGCTTCCTCTTATCCAGGGAGTTACAAGAGAAAGATCCTTGATGCCTTTATATTCTGCACCAATAAATAACAAAGCACCAGCCTGCAATTTAGTTTACAGAAAGCTTTGTGTCAAGACACTGCAGAGCAAATCTTTAAAGCTTGGGCTGCTAAGCTGCACCAAATAGGTCTGCCTGCACACCTCATGCACATGAAAAACACATTATTGCGTATTGCATTATTTTTATTCAATTGTATTTTGGTAATGAGGACAATGTATTTGGTATTCATTCACCACACACAGAGAAAAGACAGTTTGAACACACACATGCACACACACAGTCTTCTTTCATGCAGTTGGGGAGAGTATTGAAATTGTGGCCTTACATAATGTACAGCAAATAAATAAGCAGCAGCTAACTGTAAGACAAAAAGTAATTTGATCTCACATAGCCCAACTGAGTAAATATAGCTGCTCTTCATTAAATTTTGGGTTTCATTACAAAGCAAGCTGGACAATGAAATGAAGATGAGAAAATTGTGAAGAGAAGAAAGGAGTTTGCTCCCCATTGTTACTATAATCTCAGCATTGTCTCTATCAGTGCCCAGAGTGGCAGTCTGGTTTTATTTCCATGTCCTTATATTAATATTTCCCTCACTTAACTACTTGTATTGGGTTTGCATGGCCAAGCTTTTGTACCAAAAAGCCACCACTTTTGTACAAAAGCCTCCAAGATGGCTTCTGTGAGAAGCTTCCATAAGCTCCCTCCATGCCCAGCAGAGCCAATGCCAAGAGGCTCCAAAGGCCAACATGCTGCTGGCCAAGGCTGGGCAGATTAGAAATTACAAAAGACAAAAAAAGTCATTGCACCGTTGTAATCACGGCCAGAGAAGAGTGGGGTGAGAACATGTGATGGGAACAGCACTGCAGACACCAGGGTCAGTGGGATGGAGGGGGAAAAGAGGCTCCAGGCACCAGAGGAGCCCCACACCAGAGCAGGGGGGGACGCCTGAAAGGAGACCTGTGGAGAGAGGAGCGCACACTGGAGCAGCCTGTCCTTGAAGGACTGCACCCCATGGAAGAGTGACCCACCCTGCAGCAGTTTGAGGGGGACTGTTGCCTGTGGGACAGACTCACATCAGAGAAATTCATGGAGAATGGCCTCCTATGAGGGGGATGCCACGGTGAGCTGGGAAAGGACTCCTCACCCTGAGCAGCGAGAGAAACAACATGGGATGAACTGACCATAACCCCCATTCCCTGTCTCCCTGTGCTGCTGGGGGAGAGGTAGAGCTGGGAAGGAGGGAGGCATGAGGGGAAGGTGTTTTTAAGGTCTGTTTTACTTCTCATTATCCTGCTCTGATTTTGTTAGTAATAAATTTGATTAATATCTCTAAATCTAGCCTGTTTTGCCTGTGATGGTATTTGGTGACTGATCTGTCCCAGTCCTTATCTCACCTCATGAACATAACTTTGTTACATTATCTCTCCCCTGTCCACCTGCAGAGGGGAGTGAGAGAGCTGCTTTGGTGGGTGCCTGGCACCTAGCCAGGGTCAGCCCACCACCACAGATAAAGAAAAAGAATTGTGGCACTTGTGAAGCAATAATGAAACAGTGAGATAAATATCCTGCATTTTCCAGCCAATTGCTTACAGACTTTCTGAATTAGTGTTCAGGAAATTGGCAGTCTGCTGACCTAGCAGCATCTCTGAGAAAAGCAGTGAAGTTCGGCCATCCTGGCAGCTCAAACTCCATACCTTGACATGGCTCTAACTCTGGTCTGTGGCATTTTATGACAGAATACAAATCTTGCCATTTTTTAGTTAGGCCATAACTCAGAAGAACTGAGACGACAACACAACTTATAATTAGTCTAGGATTGGTAACTATTTTTTTTTTCTGGGATATTTTTGTAATGTTAAAGGACTTCACCACCAGCTTATAAGTGGAGCTTTGATGCAAAAAGGCAGGACTGCACCCAGACTGCTATAGAACATGCCTATATAATATTTTCTAAAGAGGAGCTAAGTTCCAGTGTCATGGTCAGAACTATTCTAGTTTGGGGATCATACCAAATAAGAAAACAAATTCTCTAAAAAGTAGTCTAGAGCAGTTGCAATTAATATGCACATCTCACTTGTGCAACTCCATTTATTTCAGGGACACCAACACAAGCCAACTGAACACAGACAATTACTTAGAGCTTTTCTGCTTTCTGTGAGTTATACCAAGATTATGTACTTCACGGTAAGTGCACCATCTGAGCAGGCAGCACTCCAACAGGGAGTTGGTGCTTTCAGATGAAGCAGGTTTCCTCCAATGGTTTCACTTGCTTGTAACACTGCTTAACTTCATCCCCAGAGGCATTTTCCCGGTATTCAGACACAGGCCATGGAGCAACTAAGAAATGCTACACCCCATCTTAAGATTGCACAAGAAAAATCCTGGGACGCTCTTCTGCTGTCTCACATCTGACTCCTTCAAGCAGCCAGTGCCAGTGGACAGCCACAGCCACCAGAAAGGCAGCCCACACTTGTCTGATCGCCAGACAGATGCACTACACTCACGGTGTGTGTACCAGGGTCACTGCAAGCTGGCTGCAAGCCAGGCAATGCACTGATCAGCAGCTGGGACAGCAGCTTTAGGGACCTGCACTGGTTTTGGTTGGGGTAGACCTAATTTTCCTCGCAGTGGCTGGCATGGGGCTGTCTTGGATTTGTGTAGAACACAGGTTTGGTAAGAGAGAGATGTTTTTCTTCTTGTTGAGCAGAGCTTACACAGAGGTTTCTGATTTTCATCCTGCCACGCTGGTGAGCAGATTGGGGATACGTGGGAAGTCACAGCTCCCTTTGTGTCCTCTGCAGCTTCACAAGAAAGAGAACAAGCATGACACCAAGAAAAGAGAAGCCTGGTTCAGCAAGGAAAACACAGAGCAGCTTCATTTAGCACATTATGGTTCTGGGAACAGAAAAGAGACATCATCAGGGAGAAGAGAGCAATGCATGGCTGCAGAAGCCAAAGATCTGTGAGTTTCACAGACAGGGACGTAGGGGAGCTCCTGCAAGAACTGAGAGCACCTGGAAGCTCATGATGTTCAACTGGTGCCTGCAGGGGCTAATTAATACAATGCTGATAGCATTGGTTCTGACAACCAGAACTCTTATGACAAAGGTGAGCACATCTCTTGAATTACAGTTATTGCCGCTGTTTCCCCCCTAACAGTCCTCAAGACAGCTGCTGACAAGCTTTAGGGATGATACTGTGTATTTTCCTGTCTTCTGAATCTTCCTCTTCTTCCATCTATGACAGCTGATGAAGACTTGATTACATCAGGAACTAACAGTCATCAAAACAGATGCAGGGGAACTACAGAGCATATTTTTGGGAAAATGTGATCCTTGATGTGTCATATCAACCCCAGAATCCAACTCTGTGTCAAATCCACCCAGAAGCATTGGTTCCAGGATGCATTGCAGAAAGAGAAAGACATCAATTTTCCAGGCAAGTCTCAGTGCACAAGGAGGTGCCACTTCCTAAAGGAGAATTGCTGCGAATATGGTGTCAGGGACATCCCACACAGACATGAAGACATCCACATGGCAAAAGAAACCTTGACTAGCATATTGGGTCAGGTGTCCTAGTTCATGTGGTGTGAACCACTAGCCAAGGTCTCCTGAGAACACACTTTTGCTTCACCTTCAGTGTGTCTTATTGAAGTCACATGCCATCTTTTTATTTAAACATTTTGGCCTATTGGCTCAAAGAGAAACTGCTGTCCATGGAATTTCTCCTCATGCTTTGTGAAATGCTATTTTCCAGCTGTTTCTGGGCAGTAACATTTGGTTTAACAGGCCAAATGAGAAAATTAAATTACATTTGCACAAACAATAGCTCTCTCTTAAACTGCAACTGCTTACATGCTGTGCAAACAGTGCAGGCTCTGTAGTATCAGAAAAATCTTGGTTTGAAAATCTTAATTTTTGGATTCAAGGTTTCTTACCTCTTGGAACCCCCTTGGGAACTCCAGAGGCTGAAGGAGTTAATAAAGCACCACCTTCACCTCCAGAAGAATCAAAGCAACTCAGTTTCCATGGGTCACTGTTTTCACTACAAAACAAATCACTAGCTGAATGGTTATGGCACTTCAAGGCATGCCTCTAGGAGGAAGCAGAATAATAATTCATGCCTGTCAAAAGGAAATTCTCTGCCCAGCACCACCAGCCCGTGTATAGATACTTTGCAGAGTGGCAGGAAATTCCTCTCCAGCCCCTAAATTTGCTGGACACTTCCCAGTGCCCAGGTCCATGAAGACTGTCTGTATACAGCCCTGAATTTTTCTTCCCTTTGAGGCAGTGTTATTGGAGTTTCCGAGTCACAGATTCTTATGGGCGGCTGTTCCTCATGCACAGGGTTTTCAGGGCCTGCCATGGACGTGACATCAGGTTAATGTACAGGCAGTCAGACACCAAAGTGGAAGAAAGCATGCTTTGTTCGTTCACTTAACCATAAGATCTGTTTCTGCAATACCTTTCCAGCCCCTGAATATACCAATTTCCCTTCTTCGGTGATTCCCAGGTTTCATCTGCTTGGCCTGCTACTTTGCCCGTTGTCCTCCATGTGTAACTCCCCAAAGACAAGCCTCTTCCCTCCATTTCATTGTACTCACACAGGTTATCAAACATGTTTGCAGATACTGTGTAATGTTCAGCAGCAGTATTCCAGGAAAGCGCTGGTACATTTTGAATGTAAATTTTCTGATCCTCATCATTCAGACTTCTTGATAGCACAGCCAAGCACAAAAGACCCCAGCAAAATAGCTGCTGGCAATCCTGTTAAACCAGAGGAATACACTGGCAAATGTAGATCTCTAGATCAATGTAGCTTTGGTTACTACTAAGTAAATTCAACATGCACAAAAGTCCCAGGTACAATTAATACTCATCCACAAATTAAATTTTTCCTTATTATATTGCCCATTCTGCTATGACCTGGTCATGCAACATGAATTTTTTTTCATGTTGGCTGGGTTTATATCTTTTCATGTGTCAACAAGGATTGGTACAAAACTTCACATCAGAAACATGGTGGACTATAGTGTAACTCAGAACCCAGAGAAGCAAAAGGGAATATGGAACTCCAAAGAGACTCAATAGGGCCTAGTGAGCTAAGATTAAGGGGGAAAATGGCATTTCAAAACTTCACTCTTGTACTAATTAAATGTAATCACAGCTGACAAGTATTTCCTCTACCCAGGGGCTTACTGACTCTGTTTTAAAGCTTTAATTCTCGATTAAATCAAAGTACAAACCGTTCCAAAAGGCATCAGAGACAGCACAGCCACTACTGGAACATTAAAATATAACATCAGCCATCGACACAAATCAACTGATTTCTTATCTGTCTTGTTCTTGTGATGATGAAACCCCCTGTTCATCTCAGTTCAATACCATTCTTTTCCTCTGCTGGCACTCAGTAATTTGCTCTTTTCTTTACAAGCAGCAATGAACTGTGGAGGTGGAACAATGAGCTCTTTCACGGACAGAAAGTCAAGAAAAGAAAACCCCTTTCACTGGCCATCTTTTGGTGTCTCTCTTTACTGAGACAATGTCTGCCTATGTATTTTCAAAAAAGAGAAGGCTAAAGAAGACATTATTAAAGTTATAATGGTCCAAAAGGGTACCCTTTTCGTAACACATCTCTTACCTGCACAGATGGACAGCTCAAAGGGTAGATCCTTATTGATTATATACCAACATCCTTTTATAAATGCTGGGAAATCTCATGTTACCCATGGTTTGACACTGTCTGAATATTTGACACCTTCATGCTAAAAGTCACTGCCATAGGATGGGCAGGTACACCTTGGGTGGGGATGGCAGATGGGCTGATGCAGACCCAGGACCCTGCTGTGCTGAAGCACAGTTTTGGGGAGCAGAGCCAGCACTCCTCAGCTGCCTGAATGCATGGCAAAGCCCACACAGCCACGTTGCACAGTGTCAGAGTGACACACGGAGCAGATCACACCAGCAGCACATTGCAGGTGCTGGGCTGGGCAAAGCTCCTCCGCCTGCTTGGCTCACCAACCCATTCTAGCGCTGCTGCCATCATCCTCCCAATGTATCCACGCTGATAAAACCAAAAAGCAGAGACCAAGCCAAGCACTGATGCTCCCCAAAGCTGCCAGTCATGTCCCTTTAAGACCTCGGTATCAAGCCCAGGAAGATTTAAGCACCTCAAAATTTGAACCAAACTTTTATTTGTTAATCAGTAGCTACAGCTGGACAGTTATGATTAAGCAATTGCACTGTGAATGCTGTATGCTTGGCTAATTTTTTGTTTTAAGGAAAACTGATGGCAATCCCAAGGTGAATGGGGGGTCTGGATGAGGGCCAGCAGCATAAAGTCAGCAGAACTGAGTAGAAACTGGGGGAAAGATAATTTCAGCAGCAAGCCATTATAGCCACGGACTCTGTGTCCACCTATTCAAAACAGACCCCAGACTCAAGTGAAGGGAACAACTGCACCTGCAGACTAAGAAGCATAGAAAACAAGAAATATAACTAATAAATAGGAGGTTGAGTATTAAAAAATTAAAAAGTTATGTAATTATAACCAATTGAATACAGATTTATACATTGCTAAAATGTATGAATAGTGTAAAGTTTTAATGATACGTGAGCCAGGATTTCACGGGTTACCACCAAGCTCAATACTTAGAATAAAATTTAGAATAAAAGATAGAAATAGCTCTCCTCAGTGTGTGAATTGGTGCTGTGCATCAGGTAACGAGCTCATATCTGAGACAACAACGTTACCCTGCTAATTAGTAAAATTAGTGGAACTCATGGAAGGTAAAGGAGTTTGCCCGTGTGGAGTAACTTGTGACACTGGAGCTTTCCTCTCTCTTTCAGTGGTGCACCAAGAGGTTAAATAATGACTTCCATAAGGATTTCTGGATATTTTTTTTAATCAGATCACAACCGAAGTTTATGGTTTTAATTACAGCTGGTGAAACTGGAGTCTGTATTCCATCCCCTCAACCACAAAGATCTTTTTCCATGAGATTTTGATTTTTAAAATATGTTCTTATTGTTCCCCTTTTCCAATGTCTGTGTTTCTCTAAGAACAATCTCAAAGGCCATGTTTAAGTAGTAATTTATTTTGTCCTCCAACATATTCTTTTCATTAGAAAAATACCCTGTCATTTGCTACATGGTCTGTGTCCCCTGAGAAATTGAGCAGCTCCTGAAAAGTGTGAGTGCTTAGCTCCGCAAAGGGAGGTCCAAGACAGCATCCCTCAAACAGCACTGAGAGGGAGCTAGGAACAGGCTGATTTCAATTCCCATCCACTTAAAACCAGATGAATAGCTGCTGTGAGAACAAAGCCTGTGTTCGCCGGCATAACCAACTCAAAAAAATACAGTACTATGGGCCTGGGATTTTGATTCTTCTCTGAGCACCTTCGCATTTAATACTCATCATGTCAGACTGGAAAAGGAGAGGAAAAGGAGACTATGTTGTATGTCATCAAGGAAGAGAGGCCAGGAGCTCAAGCTGCATTACATGTCTGTGGTTTTGTTGTTTAATGTTTTAGGAAACTCAAGTCAATTGGGCTTCTACACCACCAGTCACTCCTTTAATTGAAATAATGAGAAAAGGGTCGGGACTCCTTGTCTCTATTAAAGACCCACGTAAAAGGTCAGGAGACCTCCAGAAGACAATTATTTATTTTAAGGGGTGGCTTCCTTTTTAAAAATCCCAAGGAATTATGTCCCCATTTTTCCAGCTTTCTCCTCATCTGTCATTAATGAGTGATATATGTCACTTAAAGAATAATCATCAGAGTTCTTTTTTTTTAAAAAAAACCAAAAGGTTAAATATAAATTTCCAAAAGCATAACTTAACAAAGTTCAATGTAAGGTTCACCATATCACCGATTACATGAATGAAACATACAAAGGGAAATCATATTTAAATCAATTCATGCATGCATACAAGCACAAAGAAGTAGGTACAGAGGTATATACTGTTAAAAATTCACCTCAAGTTCAGTGAAATACTCATGTTGGATGTCTTTGCACCTCTCAACAGGCTGAGCTTCGATGAAGGAAGTGTCAGCCCAGACCCTAATGCCAGGTTTTGGTGGCCCGAGGGTTTAAATTGCAAAATTGCTGAATTCCAAGGGGTGCTGCAACAGGAGGGAGGTGCTGGGGCAGCGACTGTGGCCCAGCAGAGCTCCAAGAGCCTCATGCAGGAGTGCTGCTCAGGGTTAGATGGAGCTGTCTGTCAGTCCTCCTCCTGGCCATAACCTGGGTTGGAATTTTCCTCAGAAGTCCAGTAAATATAATATTGTTTCATCCAGGCAAATAGGACATGTAAATAACACTCCAAGGTGTTAGACAACAGCAGTTGGTTCGGCAGCAGAATTCCCAAGGAACACTACTTCTGATAAGCTCAGAGGGAGCTTACGGCCCATCAGCCAAGGTGGAGGCCCAAAGAGAATTCCTGGGATGTAGAGCAGCCAGAGTTGGAGGGTAAGGCACCATTAAAATCAAACACGGGAAGGTTTATTAACATTAGCATGACAGTAGATTAAATTTTTAGTAGCAAAAAATGTATGCAACAATGTAATTAAAGCCGGCATCAAAATGCCTAACCTTAAAGGGCCTGAACTAAAGCTACACTGGCAACTTTGACTTTCCAAAACTACATTTTACAAAGTTGATGTTTCTTTCTCAGAATCTTCTGGGCTACAAAGTATCCACTTAAGGCTTTATGGAAAGCTTTGTTTCTGGTTATATGGAAAGCATAATTTTTTGTAAAACCTGGGCTTCAAAGACAACCTTGAAAAATATGAATTTTTAAAATATTCTAATTGATTTTAGTGGGGGAAAAGAAAAAAATAAAAGAAAGCAAAAACTGACATGACTCTGTGAAGTTTAAAGTTCAGTGAAGTCTTCCTGTTCCTAAAGATGAGCAAAGTGCTTTTGTTACAGTGACCATGGAAAGGTACACTAATTAGATCTCACTTTTGAAAGTCTTAAAATAACCACAAAACCTCCTCACCAGAAAACTACATCTTAACTCTCTGTCCTTAAGTTGAAAACCTAACCACTGCTAATCATTGCTACTTGAAAACCTCAGCATTTTCAGCACAAGAACGTCTTGCCTCTCTCACAAACTTCTGCTGAGCTGATGAATGAAGGCACTACCACTCAACAGCAGCAGAAGCTCCTCACAAAGCTTTTCTCCTTTCTGAAAAGGTGAGCATGCACAAGGCTCAGCAAAAGCAATCTGCTAATCTAAAGATGTGTGATTCTTTGTGACTCACCATCTAAACATATATTCCTGGGCACATCTCCAGCTCTTGTTTCACCATCAACCAGAACTGAAAAAGTGTGAAAACTAGGAAGGGCTCATGTGACCTTAGAAAAAGCAGATGAAAAAGATCTGTGAAACACTGGGCCTCCTGAGCAAAGGGACACTGATGAAGATGGTGTACAGAAAATTTTCAGAAAAATCAAAATTGCTATTAGCAAATGCTAAGATTCTTCAGTGGGTGATAAACACTAACAGACAGTTCCTGTTCATTCCCCTAATCACTAAGAGTTCATGTTATATTTGACATGAAATGATGTGTGGATTAATGGTCTTGTGATCCCTAAAGTTACAACATGCTGTAAGACCTTACCTAAAATTTTACTTTCAGTGATGTAAGTGGTACTATATACTGAATATCATTAATATAAGCATTTTTTTAAAAAAGGGGGAAGAAAAAGTCATTGTTGGCTATGCAGTCATGTACAGTGACTCAGTGATGACAGACTATTTACCAACAGACTGTTGTGCACAAGAAACTGATTCATTACCTGGTGTGCAGCAAGCTGATAATTACACACTCTACAGGGGCATTGATTGTTTATTTCAAGGTTGCACAAGCCTGGATGCCTGGTGGCATTCCACAAATCAAGCATCTCAACTATTAAAGCTTTTTAGTATTGATATATTTTAGCAAACAAAGGAATTAGTGTTCATTTGCCACAATACCACAATACGTACTTGTTACATAGTTCTTATTAATTAATGTCCTATCTTCTACTAGTCAATGATTCTCTTGCTTCCCATGCTAATTAGTCTGCCTGCTCATTCTTTCTCTTCCCTTGAGTCAGTGGGCTTCTTGGATTTGTGGTCCGTGAGCCGGTGGTCTCAGGTTCCCCTGCAGGAATTACCTTTTACCCAGTCAGAGCTAATTTCAGCACAGTTGCTGAGTTGGCTTTATTAGTTTCTCCCTTATCATGGGAGTTCTACCAGATGTCACATAAATTCTGCATTCTTTGTGTCCAATATCAGCGAACATCGTTTCTTCCCAATCCTTGTTAAACCTCCCCCTAGATCTGAGATCATTGAAGCATGTCATGCCCTAAACTTAAACAAGGATTTATTTTTCTGATACATGGGCATCATTTAGAGTTTGCTTGTTAGTTGCTATCTCTTTCACAGATTAAATCTTCCTTCTTGTTGATTAGGCTTGAAAGTATACAAAGATCAAACATCAAAGAACATCCTTTCTTAAGAAAACTTTTACATATGCCACATGTTGCAATAAGACAGTACATCAAAGATTAATATAAATCTTTACAGCTGTTTTGTTCTTATCATTTCACCCCTTGAGGACTCAGTTAAATGCACATTTTTATAATGCTGTGTTTTCTAGAAAAATGGTCCACAGGATTATTTCTACCACCAGCTCCTGTGAGCTGCCAGGTAATTCCTTCAACTGATAGGGTGTGACCCCAGCCTCACTTGGACCTTTTGTCAACCCTTAACTGCCTTACAACAGGTTGGCTTTCCTTGTGCCCCACCTATGCACTTGGTACCCTGTTAATGTCATGTAATTTCACACTACCCTGACCACAGGAAAGAAAAGAGAGAGGAATTTTTACGTGTCAGAGTTAAAAGAAGAAATAATTAATTGTACTACAGTGGGATGGGGATGGGGATTGACATCCACAGCTAAAGAACAGAAAAGGAAGGGATCACAAAAAGCCTTCCCAAAAGATAAGATTTTAGACAAGACAGGAATGAGTTGCTTCTTTCTTCCAAAGTATAAACCATGGTTAAAACATGAGAAGGAGAAATTAATCCAAAAATATAAAATCTACTGCCTACACCATAAGAAATATTTTTGAATAATAAATAATAATTTTTGATTAAGAAATAATAATTTTTTATTTTAAATTTTGAGAGGAATAGGAACATGCAGAATGTCCAGACACTGGCACCAAGTAAGATGCCACACAAGAGTATACCAATACAGCCCATGGGCTCTGCATCCCTATTCTCTGCAGTTTTGAGCCTGTAAGCAGCCAGCAATCCATTCCAATCCTCTAATAAAAGCCACGGTTCATTACTGTAACCTCCCTAAAGTCACTAACACACTGGTTTGGCACAAGAATGACAAATTTTACAGTCAAAATGTGAAGAGTCCTTGCACAAAGAGCGGATGAGAGCCAAAAGCACAGAAACCCTTCCACCACCCTCCTGCCCAAATCTGGACTGAAGACAAGACAGCGGCATGCAGACAAGCCAATTCTTTGTCTGCTCTTTTTCCTAGAGCACACACTAGCACTGCTACAAGACAGCTGCAAGCTGGAAAGCAAAAATCAGCACACTCACATTCATCTGCTCAGCCAGAAGTCAAGCTAGAAATGTTCACTAATTCCTGGACATTTAAACCAGCATCAAGGCAACTGGAGAAAAGCAAAAAAATCAGAGGTGGGCTTAAGTGTGTGCTAGTTCTCTCTTCACAGAGAGAATGGTAAAATAAATCAATTCAGCAGTGGATGTGCCAGGCTGAGTTTCAAGGCCATAAGGTATAACATGTTTTTTTGGTGGGGCTCGAAAAATTTTTTCCAATGTATTTTCTAATGGCTGCAGGTCTGCTCTAAAGCCCAAAGAAAGAGCCTTCCTACTGACAAGAATGAAACATATCAGTTACATAGCACAGTTACATAGCAAAGCAGAAAGTCCCCTTTTCACAAAAAAAAAAGCAGGGGCAAAGGCCAATCTTGGCCTTCTGACTTTGCCCTCCAGGGTACTGGCCCCAGCTGAGGTCTTCTTAGGCTAGGGCAAAGGACAACCAAGGTTCTCAGCATCTCTGCAGGCTCTGGACTCTTGTCCTAATGTCCAGACATCACTTCAATCTCTTAATTCTGTTTTGGCTCATTGCTTTTGGGGTTTTTTTTAGTAAGTATGGTGGGGGTCCTCTCCTGTTGCATTCTGGGTCTGCGGTTATTTGCATGTACTCCGATGTCCCCTCCTTGCACTGTCTGAGAAGGGCTAACAACTTGGCTCCAGGCAGGGTGCTACTTATACAAAAAAAGGAGAATTCTCGACAATAGAGGGTTAATGACTGACACTTAATAGGTGATTACAACGTGCAGCTAACAAAGAACTCTCCTCTGCCAGCAATCAGCTCCCAACTCAACTTGTAACTCTGCAACCCTTTTTAAAAAAAATGAGTAACTCTTTTATAACTCATAACAGCTTGCATCTTTTGCGGGAGGATGAGAAAAGAAGAAAATGGGAAAGCAACGTTCCGGTCACCACATGCTAGTAGGCAAGAATCCTAGGCAGGCCCCAGTCACTGTGTGAAACCAGAAAACAGAGCCATGCTGTACCTCACCTCTGCCTTTCCATGGTCCTGTTTTTCAGTAAAGCTTATGGGAGAGACATCTTAGAAAATCCCATGATAAAACATCAGTGAAAAACTTCTGGTATACCCCCACATAGAGAGGTCACAAGTCACTTGTGCCACTCTCAAGAGGATCTCCAGAAATGCCACTGGTATAATCTCTAAAACTTCTCCTAACTTACCACATTGCTACTGCCTATGCACTAGACTTATAAAATCTAGGCCCAGGCAAGAAACCTAAAACAAGATTATTTTCCACTTAGTGTAGCTCAGTCAGTAGAGTTTAGTACCTTTGAAGGACCACTGATGTCTAACTGAAACAAAGCCAGCTAAGCTGGTTAGGCTGTGGGTAAGCAAACACAATTAGGGTTTTCCCATTGTGCCGTTGAGCAAACACAGAGGAAGAACAGTTCAGGACCTTCCCTCCTGCTCCTATAATATTGTCTTGCTGGTAGTGTAAATCAGATCTCCAGCAGGTAGTCACAAAATGACTGCTCTGAACTGCATAACTCACAGCTTAACCACCCACGGGCACCCCCTGCTTGTGTCCTGGCTGACACCAGGGCTTACCTGCGCCCACTGAAAGGTCTGGCCACTCTTTCCTGTCTTTCTGCTACAGGGCAAAGTCACAGAACCTGATTTAGTAGTAGAAGCTGTTGTAAATGATCAAATCAGCAGCCAAATTTATAAAAAAAATTTTATAAATTTATTAGATCAACAACCAAAAATAGAATATTATAAAACCACCACAGCCAAGACAGCGTCAACCCCAGACTTTGACGCTGGGTGAACTTGGGTCAAACTGACGTAGTGTCAGCGTCTCCCCAGAGTGTCACACCAACTGCTCCAGGTAGCCAGCTTATATACAGTTTATTCTGCCTGGAGCAGAAATGACCTAAGATTTCTGTAAGTCCCTACATATGTATAACAGGGACTATACTGCTTCAGTCCCGTACAAAAGTCAGTCCATAGGTTTGGATGGCTGTCTGAGCTCCTCGAGATAATCTTCTTTTCAGTTGTAGCCAGGACATTGCTGTTCCTCAATGTAATCTCTTCCAGGTGCTGTTCTGTGAATGTTCTGGACATTCCTGGGAAATGGTCGATGATTGTCCGGGAAGGACTCATTCATTCATTAATAGGCATGATTTTATCGGGGGGAGTCCGGGAAATCTTTGAATAGAAAGAAGGCCCTGCTTCTGGCCATGGGGGTCAGAGGCATGGTTGGATCTTATAATTTTTATACCATTACAAAGCATGAATTATCACTATCATATACTACAAAGCCAATAAAATTGGACATAACACTTAGGTTAATTTTGTTATGCAAAGGGAAGGGATAATACCCAATGCTCAGACATAAAACTTTCTAAGTGTCTGTCTGCAGGACATGGTGAGGTATCATGACTGAAAAGTCATCAATATTTTCCAGGTGAATTCCTGTGAGAGGCTGAAACTACAAGCAAGAGATACAAGAAGAAAATCTATAAGCAAAATTTCCATATATTTTTGTATTTTCCTCTCATTACCAGTTTCATTACTTTATATTATTTTGGAATTTTATCAGTAATGACACTTAGACTACATTCAAAATGTCCTGGGATAGACAGCCTCCAGAGAGTAAACCACACTATTTTCTACATTAACAAAACACTGGCGGTTTTTTCTCAAAGAATAGCAAAGACAAACAGAGAATGAAAAAATGCAAACTATAATCTCTTCATGGTTCAATAGTCCTGATACCCTGAGACTGTTCATGCTCTGTCACCTGCGCACCATCAGTACCTTCCTTGGGAAGAAATATTCATCTTGAATATCTATTTGCCGTAAAACCAGCTTCCCCAAAAGAGAACAACTGATATTTGGTATCAACTACAGGTATTTCTACAAGGTTCTGATTAGGCTTAGTAACTACTACAGTTTTCTATCTTTGGCCTCATTCTGTTGTCCTAATTGCAATGCTCATATTGTTTACATTTTGCTCCATTACAGACAGAGTTTCACAATCAAAGGACCCGAGTAATATATGTTATAAAGAATTAGGGCTAATTGTGCTCCTCTGTTGGCTGTCACCTTTTATAACTATTCCTTATTCCCAGCTACATAATTTTAACTACTTTGAGGTCATCATTTTGAGACTGATGACAATCACAGTTATGCTTCTTTTGTTTCCTTGAGTAACTCAGCCAATTTCCTAAGCGCACCAATTTCCTCACCCCTGGCTTTGATCCTATCAAGAATTGTCTTCGATTCCACTTTCCTCAATATGGCTCCAATGTTGCTGAGTGTGCTGGTCAACTAACTGGGCTATGCACTTTATACCTCAAGTGATGTGGAATGCCAAGTTGAATCCCAGACCTCAGCATTGTCCCAGTTTGTACTTGACAAACAGTTGTGTGGAAGAAACAGAAAGTGGAAGGTGTGATCCCTTAGCTGGAATTTAGGGAAGAGATGTTTAATTAGTGCATTTAGTGACAAATTCCTGGTCTGCCTTTGTGCATTGCACTGCCTCAGTAGCACACAGGTGCCAGGTTCCCTCTATGATGTCCCTTCTCCCCAGTGACCCCATCCTACACATCCACTCCCAACTCTTTTTTTTGTCAAAGATTGCATTTTTTCATTGACATTAGAAAAGCATTTTTGATCCCAAATAGTTTCTTATTTTCAGAGGACACAGGAAGAAGTTTGAGATTCCAAGCAAATCAAAACAGATTACAAGATGCCAGTGCTACAGTTGAGTCTGCAAACAGGTATCTCTGTCTTTGCCAGGAAAAAAAAAAGTATAATATAGCAAGTCTGCTATATTGTACTGAAAAATCACTCCTGTTCCACCAAAAGATCTCTGGTATTAGTAAAATAAATTTGCTTTCCTGTTGCTTCTACAGATGAACAAAGCCACAGGTACAAAAACATAGTTTTGGCATTAAAAGGTGCATGCACCAGAAGAGTCTGTAGCATAGACTCAGTCAGAGATAACATCATCAAGATGTAGCTGTTGAATAAACTTGCACCACAGCTATCTAATTCCTAATTTGGCTAAGAGGCAGTCAAGAAAAGAAGTTTCATAATTAGCAGTTGTACCCGCAGAACATTATTAACAGACTGTCTATTTAAATACCCACTGGCTGTGTGTATGACTTTCTGTGCACTGGAAGAGTGAAAATTTCCCAAATACAAAGCTACCAGTTAAAAAAAAAAAATTGAAACTAAAAAAAAACCCTACAAACAACCAAACAAAATAAAACAAACAACCAAAAAAACCCAACAAAAAAGCTACAAAAAACCCTCACAAAGATTACACAAATATAAATTCAGATTATTATACTTCAGATTTACCCTTTTTTGACAGTGAAATCAGACTTCATTAAGCTCTCCCATACTCTATATCTTACTTTTGTGTTTTATGAGCTGTAGTAATCATTTTTGTGAAAACACTGCTCATAGGTATATTGCTTCTGTCTTGCAAAAGCTAGCTCCTTTGAACAAAGGAAATAAATGTTTTCAATATTAAACCACACTCTTAGGTGTAATTCTGCTCTGCTGTGCTTTTCCAAAAGTGAAGTTGAACAATAGGTGTGAGATAAATCCCCATTTGGGTTACCCATTTTGGTGTAACCAAAGTTTGGGGTAGCCAAAGCAAAATGTTATTGTATTCCTTATCTACCTGTGCTCAAAATTATTACTGTCTATTCAAGACCCTGCAGGCAGAAATGAAAACGCGGGGCAGCGGAGGGGTTGCCGGGTCCTTACACAAATCAGAGCCGCCCAAGTTGCATTCTCCTGTTTGTTGGCTTGACTCTTAGGCTCTCTCTTGTCTCTTGCCCCTCTTGCTTCCTGCCTCTTGGCTCTACTGGCAACAGCAGCAACCCAAGAAGCTGCATTTCACAATCAGGAACTGTTTCAGAGGGAATTTTGCATTAGTAATGGCCAGAGGATACCATTTTCAGCGCTTGTTTTTGCCCCTGCAACACACCCATGTGAACAGCAGCATTGACAGCTATGGAGGGCAGGAGGAGGAGGCGAGACAGCAGTCTGACTTGCCCAAGCCGGCTCTTGCTCTCTGCTGCCGACAGTAGAACATCATCCCTCCATGAGTTAGCTCCAGCCCTTGAGCGAGTACCAGCGGCCAGAGCTGCCAGCCGCACTCGCAGACAGAGCTGCTGCCGGCAGAGAGGTGGACGGGGAGGGCAGCGCTGCCGCCGCTTCCCTCTGTCCCCGCACAGCCCGGGCTATGGGGCCGCTCTGCCAGCTGGAGCGTCACTCTGTGCCCGGGGTCAGTGACATTTCAGCACCTCAGGAACTAGTGTTGGCTACTGATGGCTTTCACCTGCTGCTGTTCTGGGGGTTTTTAGTAAACTGTTCTTTTTTCACTTACATCTACTCACATTTGCTTCTCCTTATTGGTGGAAAGGGATTGGCTAAACTGCAGGGGAGGTAATTCACTTTAGACTGTGCAGCCCCGTAACTCTTCTTAAACCAAAACCCACACCTCCTTCAACAAATAGTTTTGTGAGAAATGCTGCTAACTTCCAAAAAAATTTAAAAGGTTTATTAAAACCTTATCAAAAATACAATAGAAGACTGAATAGAGAAAATATTACAGCGCTGGGAGCAGAGGATTTTTCCCACCTTATGCTCAACCACACAATGGATGTTTCGCCTTTTAGCCGTTCAGCCCCTCCCAAAGCTCTGTCCATCGACTCCTGCCTCACTGTCCAGTGGTGGAGTTCACTTCCCTAAATCTTGATTGGAGGCCAGATGCTGCACAGTAATAAGAAGACCCTCCCAAATGTCCCAAACCCAGACCACCCCCCTGATAACAGTGCAAGGGGGGTAAAACATAACTAAGCCTAGAAAACTTCTCTTAATATATATACATTGTATTTGTGTTTTAATTGTGAGAGTCAGACATCATATTACTCATCTATCACAGTCTGACACGTAGGAAAGAAGGGACAAGACCAAGCTAACAAGGTGATACTCAATTACTTCTTAAAAACTGACCACTTAAGAAAGGTATCTGCTGGCCACTGCACTTCTTTTCAGGAAAAAAATAATTAGTCTCTCTTATGTGTTAATCTTTGGAACACAGGGTAAAAAAGGCTTTCTTCAACATGTACAAAAGAACTTTGCACAGCTTCTTTCTGATGGGATTCTGATGATAGAGAAAATATCTTTTGAAAAAGTACTGTAAATGTTCTGGAAATGCCACTACTGTGACCATGAGGACACAGAATTGGATGGACAAGAAAGGACTTCAAATTCCATTGAACTGAGAATCCAAAGCTCCAAGAATTCAGTCCAATATCAACACCTTCTGAAAACTCCCCCATGGCCACCTAACTTGAAAATCTGCCTTAGTCATAAACTGTGAGATTTAAGAAAAAAATGTGATGTTGAAACCAGAGGATATTAGAAAGGTTATCAATGGAAACCCATCAGAAAGAATAATGCTAAAAATTAAAAAGTGTTTAAAACAAATAAACATAGCACAGGTACTGAAAATCTAACAGGATGAATATGTATATATGATATACAGCACACTTAGGCATACTGGAGAAAGAAGCAAGAAAAGACAATGAATGTCCAAAGAATTAATACTTCCTTAGAATTCTGATAATTTATATATTTTCCCAGATTGAGAAATGTTTATAACATTATTTTATTATATTGTACTGTATTGTGCTTGATTGTATTGTGCTGTATTGTGTGGTACTGTGTTGTATCATATTGTATAGCGTTGTATTTTTTGAATGCATATTTTATTAAAGGACTGTTATAGGGATTTTCAGACCTATGGTGACTGAGTTTGCAAGACCACTGGTGAGCCTCAATAAATGAAGCCAAAGTGTCTTGGAAGGTATCCCCTGGTGTTGTTCATGCTAGACCTGGAAATCTCCCTTAATTCTGTCACATTGAGGGCCCGCTCTCAGTGGAGATTCTCCCTGCCTCGGCAGCCTTCAACCTCCAGATCATGAAGAAAACAAATTAAACTGGCCAATCCCACCTACCAGCAGAGTGGAAAAAGTAATCAGATGCCAAAGGGAGACATTCATATCAGTAAATTTGCTTCTCAGGCTGTATGCCTAGAAACAGGTTTAACTGAGTCTGTGAACTAGTTTGGCAGGCTGGGCTAATATTTAACAAGGAGACTACTGTGAGCACTGATGTAGTCTCCAAAGGATGAAACAAATGGCAGGGCACCAAGGATCCTTTGATTCTTCCACTGTCACCACACATGCTCTTGTCCCAGTCTATTAGATAAATATGTGTGAAAGTTAGTACATAAATCCACACTTAGGTATTGATCTGATTTCTAGAAAGGTTCAGCATAATTCCCACTTTGATCCCAGTACAGCAGGCCCTCTTCATCCCAGGAGAGAAATGCATCTTCTGCTAAGAGTGGGAGCTTAATAAAAGAAGCAGCAAATGTAATGAGATCATCATCAGGAAAAATGCTACATGTTTTATGTATCAATATTATAGATCAATGTTACAATATTACACTGGATTTTTTTGCATTTTAATTCAGGTTAAAATGCAAGGGAGCATGCAACATTACCCAAAATGGCAGGACACGCTGGCAAGTGCACCTGGATAGACAGTTCTCCCTGCTGCCATCTGCATTCCCTTCTGTGTCACCATTATCCTATATTTTAGGTAAAGACTACCCTTATTCTTTTAAAAATTAATTCTCCCTCTCTCTCTCTCTTTTTTTTTTTTAGTTTTTTTTTATTAAGACTATCAAAGGGACAAGCAGAAGCTAGAAACTGTAGAAACTGGTGCCATCAGGTATCTGAGAATGGGTCAGGAATGCACAGACAAATCTTCAAGTGCTGAGAAATGAATAAGCAGGTAACATAAAGGCTTGTGGTGACTTTGGAGGGCCATGAAGTAAATGCTTTCTCAGAGTTGTTCATTCTGCATATTCTTTATGTTTCAAACTGCATTCTCAGCAGTGGCAGAGTGTTTTTTCCAAACGTATCTTACTTCTGGATATGAAACATGAATACTACTATCTTAATCAAAATTACCTGCATTTGTTTGCATTTATAAGGCTTTTAAAATACACTAAGTTACAGAGAATTTAAAGACTTGCCAAAACAAGAACATGGACAGTTCTGAAAAGAGTTGGATGGCTTATGAGAGAAAGTTCTTCATGAATGTTTTTACACTCAGAAATTGAGGAAACATCATCTAAGGCTACCACAGCAAGAATCCATTTGCAGAATCCAAGCTGGCCACTACATGAAACAAGTCATTATGGAAATCAGGCTAATGTGCATCTTGGTTTTCTTGAGTTGCTACATACTTCTCAAAAGTCACTTAAATCAAGATGTTCAAAAGATTTTAAGAATTTTAGGTAAATGGATCTCTAAGTGTTGTAACTTGGACACCTTGAAGGACACATTAGACTTCTGTTCAGGGTGGAGCTTACAGGAACTTTGCCAAAGCATGTTCTTTAAAGATTGCCTCAGTCTGTCTATGCATCAGACAGCTGGCTTCTCTAGGGATGCATTGTTAACCTCTGTGTGAGTTACAGCAGAATTACGAGGGGATAAAATGGAGATATTTGAGATTGCTGGTGTGCTTGCAAATCTAGTGATACGTACAAATTTGGTGTTATCAGTTAATGAAATTCTGCTAATGAGTACCTGTGGTTACAGAGAAGTGTCTTTATGTCACCTTAAATTGCAGTAGCTGCCACAATGCCCTTTCATGGACATTCATGCACTACAGCACGCTGAAATACCATAACTCCATCTTCCACAGGCCACTGAACATCTAAAAAATTCAGAAAATAAGCAAGACCTCAGAAGTACGTTAGAATTTTAGTTAGATGGGAGGCTTGGATGCTTCACCAAGCAACTTGTGCTATCTGAAGGTGATATGCTTTACATAACACAGACCAAACTTTTGGTCAGTCCTTATTGTCCCAGAAGAACATTTTAACATAAAACCCACTAAATTTGCAGATAGAAATTATTTGTGTACTGATCCCTTTTTATCCAGTTTTGCAGGCATGCATGTATTTGTGGACACCCCTGAGAACTGAACCAAAGTCCAAACAAATTGCTTTTAAGCTTCCAGTACTCAGAGGTAGTCTCTCCTCAGTGCAAAGATGTAAAAAAGACAAAGGGTGTATCAGAATGGAAAATCTGCCCTTCTATTTAAATGTATGTCCATCTAAAGCATCAGAATGTATTTCTTGTAATGTGTTTATTTTCCTTTGAAATCAAACTGTATTTAATAGTCTTCTTTTAAGTCATGATTACTATTTCCTATAGTCACAAATTGCATGGACTGTTATGTATCCATTTGTAGCCATGAAATCAAAATAAAACTATAAATAACATATAATACACAATTTAAGTAATGCTATAAAACAATACAATAATATAAATAACTATTAGAATCAGGGGCTATCAATCCGTTTTCCTGCAAAAGGCACCTTCAAGTGAAAAATGAGCATAATCCCTACTGCTCAGTTAAAGTCTGTTAAAAATACAAACAGGAAGCAAATTTTCAAAGACCAGTAACTCTGAGTAATGCCTCATATTAGCTCTAATCTTCTGAAGTTGGCAGTACACTGTCTTATTCCTGTTCTGAGGAACATTTTTGTCCTGATATGCAAGTTTCAGTTATGCCTTTAAAATTCCATCTTTTAAAATGTTCCATACTTGTCATAAAATAATTTTGGCTTCTTTACACCCAATACCCTAAACCTAAATGTAAACCAGGTTTATATTTACCCTGTAAACCTATTCATAACAATGTTGCTAGTACTGCATGAGTGTCCATATTGCACCAGATGTAAAGTTTATTCCTTTCTATGTCCTTGATGCAGTCTTAGCTTCAAGGCATAAGAATTCCTTGGGCTCTTTTGTATGAAGGCTCTAAGCAGCTTAAAAAGGTAAATTTTTTTATGGTTCCACCAATTCATTCTCTGAATTTCATTCTCTGAAATACTCACACATTTGTTGATTCTACAGGACTGGGAACTGGTCACTTTTCAGATTCCCTGTACCAGGACCTGTGGTCATACCACAACAAAAGTCCAGTTTGATCTTTGCTTAGAAGATGTTCAAAAATACAGAGAAATCCAACAAGGCAAATTAGGGCAACGTTTTAATTGTCAGATACATAAAATAAAGTACTAGACCGGGCAGAAATTCCCTGCAGTCTGAATGACCCTATCTGACTCCTATTTAAATGTAGGAAGGAAAAAAAAGAAAAAAAGAAAAAAATCAATCAGGATTATCAAGAGAAGAAGATATATACTATAGCAATTTTTCTCAGGAAAATAATGGAGAGGAAGATACATGGCCAAGTAAAGCAAATAATCTATCCTCTTATAGCATTAAAAAGAACCAAACCAACCACAACAGCAACAACAAAAACCTAACATAATTTACATCAGTGGTCTCCACTGATAAATTTGTCAGGGCACAGCAATTACTTAGATTTCTGTGTGATGTAAAATGATTCCTACAACTTCACTTTTTTTGTGCATCCTTATTAGTAAAGCATTTTTGAGCACACACACCTAGTGTACATATACCTATTTTATCAGTTGTATATATACATTACTGAAGTTCTAGTATTTCCTTCCTGCACCCCATCAGATCATCTTATGTGAGCCCACTTTGGACACCACTGATTTAGATCATCTAAGTATCTTAAACAACTGCAGTGCTTTGGACAAACATGTGGGCTTCTTCCTTGTAATGTTGCAGAAAAGAGTTGGATGGAGAAATAATACCTAAAACCTCTCTAATTCCTATGGTCAGATATAGTTTTCCAGTCACAAGTAAAGACTATCAAACCATGGATATATTCTGTGCATTGATTTCAGTTTTAAAGTAATGCAGCCATTAGAGAAATTAAACTAGTAGCTGAGCCAGCCATTGGGTAATCGGTTGATGAAAAACTGTTTAAAGCACCATCAGAAAACAAGGTACAAAAAGTATCATACATTAAAAAGAGGTCTTGAGAGTTGAAAATTAGAGATATGAGAGCAGAATGTGAGGATTTGCACAAAGAAAATACGGTGCAGAATAGTCCATGAACTGACACGAATTTTGGGAGCACAGTAAACTCTGAAGATTAAAATTAGTCTGGACAAGACTGGTGTGTCATTGGCACAACAAGGAGAGGAATTGAGAAGCACCGGCCAGGATCAACACAGCCAGCTTCATTGAGGCACTTATTCACCACAATCACAGACATTCACAACTCAGCATGCCTTAAATTACACCATAGTAATGATAATTCTAATATTATAATATGTATGATTATAAAAATAATTAACTATTATCTTGTTGTACCTTGGAACAGGAGTTCACAATATTTTCAGTAGTACACAGAAAAAGAATATGAAGACCCTGTAGTCTAGTCATCCTCTACATTTCTTTTAGTCCCTGCAACAGAGGTGAGTTACTCAAATGTCAGCATTAAAGAAGAAAGTAGCAGGCAGAAAGTACAGGCAGTCTTTTACTGTCCTTCTTAGGTAAAAGCCTAAAATTATATGCCATAAAGTAGTCCAACGTATTTTAGAGAAGAATTGGTGGAAAAGATGGTCACTCTGTCCTCTGTTGGACTGTACCCCATATGTCTAAAAACAATGTATCTCCACCAAAGCATTTCAGGAATGCTACACCTCAAGTCTCTTCAGAGGGCAGATGCCCCTCATCAGGAGGTGAGCTTACAGTCTTTAAAGGAGTTTCTGGACCCCTGCTCAGATTCCCAAACCACTTATTTCCTGCTTGCCTCATCTGCCAAGTTCTAGGTACTCACATTCTTGTTGCATGCAACATGCAACAGCTCTAGGACAATGGAAGCAGTACGTTTCTGCTCCACAATGAGTATGTTCATCAGAGATGTCTTTAAAAGTCTGTCCCTCGAACCAGTCACCCATTTCCTCAGAAGGTGCTTGCTTGTGATGCTGCTAAGCAAACAGGAGGTCCAAAATCTTTTGAAGCTGTGGCTTCTAAGGATGCACATATTCTTTTGCTCCTTGTGATAAAATTGTGGGGTTACCCTGAGGGTGCCCAACCTTTTATGGGTCCCTGACATTCCAAACATCACAAGTTAGGAAAGGTCTCCATGGCAATTTTTTGTGAATCTCATGGTATTTTTGAAAGTACTAACCTCTTAGAAGATAAGATTCTGTCCAAAATGACAAGTAGAACTAGCTCATTATCATTGGATTAAGTAAAATGTGTAGTTATTTCCTTATTCTTTCTGTTCTGTGAAGCTCTGCTCTTCAGAGCAGTGAAAGAACTGTTATCAGACAACTGCCAATTAAATTTATAATCGGAAATTTAGACTGGACGTTCTCTTCCCTTTCGGGACAATGCTCCTGCATTTTTACTTTCCATCTCACAAGACGCCTGGATCTTGCAGGCAAATTTAGGTCAAAGAAAAAGAAAGACATACACAAGAAAATTATATTTTAAAGGCAATCTACGTTCTCTAAGACTCGACGCGCCGCAGCGTGCCGGCGCTGAGGCACTCCGTCCCCCGGACACCTAGCGGCAAGCAGCCGCTCCGGCAGCCAGGAGCCTTCCCCGCCCGGGGCTTGCGCGCTCGGTGACGTGGCTGTGGGGGAGAACGGCCGGCGCGGCACCGGGAGCGCCCCGCCCCAGAGCGGCAACGGGCGGAGCGCGGGCGGCAGCACGCATGCACCGGCGGGCGGGCAGAGGGAGGAGCCGCGTCCGCCGGGCGGGCTGGGCTCCTCCCTCCTCCTCCTCCTCCTCCTCCTTTTCCTCCTCCTTCTCCTCCTCCTCCTCGTCGCCGTCTTCTTCTTCGCCTTCCCCACCCACCCGCCTCCAGCGCTTTCCCGCCGCCCGCCTTCCACGCACGGCGGGTCCCGCCTCGCGCCGCTGCCGACACGGCCGCCGCTGCCGCTGCGGGAACAAAGGAGCGAAGCGGCGGCGGCGCGGCCGCCAGCCCGGCGCCCTCCGCAACCCCCGCAGCCGCCCGGAGCTGTCCGCGGCGCCTTCTCCGGCACCCGCCGCGGGGTTTGTGGCCCCCGCCGGGAACAGGTGGGTGCGGGGTGGCAGGCTGGGCTCAGCTCCGCGGGGCCTTCACCACGGCGGGGTGTGCCCGGGCCTCCTCTTGGGCGGCCTCGTTGCGTTCGGCCTTCGGCGGGGCCGCTACGGGGCAACGCAGGCGGCGAAACAATGAGGTTCCTGTGTCTGGCGGCGGCGTGGGGCCTGCCGGCGGCGGGGCCGACCGTGACTCAGGCGGTTGCGAGGAGCGGCCCGGCCGGACACCCCCGTCCGCTGCCGCCGCTCCTCAGCCCGGCAGTCTTGCGGGTCTTTTGTGTCCGGGTGTCGGGGGAGGCGGAGGGGGTGGGGGACGCAGTTAAGACGCGCAGCACTGCGGGCGCTTGGCCGGGCCCCCCGCTTTGTCTGACTCAGCCGCCGGACTGCAGCCGCCCGGGGAGCGCCCTGTGCCGGTTCGGTTCCCCGGTACCGACACTAGGCTCTGCCGAGCGCGAGTGAGCGGCGAATGACCCGCGCAGCCTTTGTGCATCCTCCTTTTGTTTTGTTCCTGTGTTTCTCGTGTTTATCGTGATCCCTCTTCGGAAGGAGGATGTTGAGGCCATTCGGTATTTAGGTCAGTGAGCCCGTTGCTCACGCAGTGCCCGGGTTTTCGGGCTGGTTTCAGCGCGCGTTGGGGCCCTCGTTTTTGTCGTTACGCCGCCAGTGTGGGATCGCCCGGCGGGACGGCGGCCGCCCGGCCATGGCCTCGGGGCCGAAGGGGTGACTGAGGTGCGCGGCCGGGGCCGCTAACGGGATTTACCCTCCCCTTCCTCCGAGTTGGGCTGATGACGGCGGGGGTCCTGGTGGAAGGAGACCTTTTTCAGTTATCTTTTTCCCTCCTCTCAAAGAGGAGCGGTTGGGTGTAACCCTGCCCGCTCCGGGTTGTGGGGCGTATTGGCGGAGCGATGGTTGCTTTGGGGCGCCGATCGCGGGAGGCGGCGGGCTGGTAATGCCGCATTTTCTGGGCTGCAGGTCGGCATCCGCTCTCCCCGCTCCTCCCTGGGAGGGAAGGGCAGTCGGATTTCGCCGGCGCCTCCTCCCGCCGGAGCCGGCGGCCTGCGGGAGATAAAAATAGGGACTGACTTCAGCGGGCGGCCGGGCGGCCCGGGCCCGTCACGCCGCCGCCTGACAGGCGGAAGCGCAGGCGCTCGTCCGCCCATGTGACCGATCCGGCGCGGCGGCAGCGGCACCGCCGAGCGGGCAGTGCCCCGGCCCGGAGCTGCCGTGAGGGATCGGTCGGGGTGCGTCAGCCGTAGCGGGGTTCCCATTGACGGATGGCGCCTTGGAAATGAAGGCGGCTGAAACCCCGGCCGTCTCCCGGGCGCTGGTAAAGCACGACTTGTTCAGCGTTGGGTAGCAACGACTTGATCGTTCCGTTAGGGGCATGCATTTGAAGTAGTGGAAGACTCTGCAGACCAAAGCAGGTGCTGAGTTTCTAGTTTGTACTGGAATATTAAAATTGGCACCTAAAGCAACATTTAGTAATGGTGAAATTTTAGGGCGCTAACTTGGAAATTAAGCAGGTCAGTTGATGTTGGCAGTGTTGCTCAATAGCATATTGATCTTACCTGGTTAGTAACAAAAGGGCAGAAGTAGTCTTTTTCTGTGTTATATAGACATAGTTCTGTATCTTGTCAAAGATAACAAGATTTTTTTAGATTTCCTCTAGGTGGGTCAGGCTTTTTTACTAGCTCCTTTGACTGTGTTTGGCTGTAAAACTGTATCAGATAAAGTGTGAAGTCATGTTGTAGCCAGAAAGAATGCTATTTATACCTGGAAGGTGTTATAAAGCTATAAATAGTACAGCTATTTATACCTGGAAAATTAGATCCTGTGACCACTAGCTAACAGGATGAATTTTGCTTGTTTACTTTCTCCTGGTTTTGCTTACTGTCATCCCAGAAGTTTAGTTTAGCTAAAGGCACCTGTCAGTTGTAGTTGTTCTAGGGAAACATAAGTTTTCTACTTGCCGTGTGAGCTCTCTTAATTAGAAGCATTTTTCTTTACACAAAAGTAACAAATTTACTTTCGGCATTTTTGACTTCTAGCAAGTCTCAGCTGTCAAATATTTCTTACTGTGACAGTTTCTGAATAGGAGAACAGCAATCAAAAGTTTATATCTGAAGTTTATACTAAAATGTCTTCAGATGCCATGTGCACAGCTTCTACTAAATTTAAATTTTAGTGCAGTATTATGACATGTCTTCAATTTGTAGCAAATGCAAATGATTGCTGTGTTCCAGTTTTATTGCCCTTAGGGAGTCAAGGATTTGGCTGCTGTGCAGTTTTCTACTAACCTTGCTTTTCAGTGGTTAACAGGCAGTGAAGGTGAAGGCATTATTTCTAACATGTTTAGCACTGACTGGCTCTGGGGGACTCAGAAGTCTTGACAGAACCTGATTAGAGAAGGGTTTTTTTTTCTTCTGTAAATGTGTAAGCTATGTAACAGAACATACTCAATAGTTTGGAGTTGTTGTCATTATCTCCCTTGGAAGACTGTTGTGAGAGTAATTGTGAAATTAGCCTCAAAATGATGTGAGATCAATGCTAAAAAAGCAGGGCTTTTCTGCCGGAGTCTCTTGGCTCTGTTGGAGTCCAGAAAAATAAGCTATGTTATTTGCCAGAACTGTTTTGTGGGTATGAACTTAGTCTTATTTATTCTGCATATCCTATTAGTGCTCAGAAGCTGATACTTCAGGAGGTTTTTTTGGCCATCAATTTAAATTAACCTGCACATGCAGTTGAGTGCTCAGCAAGTATATTATTTCTCAGTATTAGTATGATGACACTTTGTCTTGCCTTAAAGGTTCATAATGATGTTACTTAGCAGTAAATTGCAGTCTTGAATGGTATGTTAATGTTCATATAACTCTCTTTAAGAATGGTGATATCACTTGGTGAGGCAGAGTGAGCAGACATACTAAAAATTCTTTTAATTCTTTATACTTTTAACCCTGTAATTGATTTTGGTGACATGCCAGCTCCTAATGCAATTTTTTATTTTATTTACAGCATCGAGATGACTCAGGAGACAAACCAGACCCCAGGGCCTATGCTGTGTAGTACAGGATGTGGATTTTATGGAAATCCTAGGACAAATGGGATGTGTTCAGTTTGCTACAAAGAGCATCTTCAGCGACAGCAGAATAGTGGTAGAATCAGCCCGATGGGTAAGGGTGTGGGGAATTGTTGGGGCTTTCCATATTTCTTTAGAAATGAAATATACAGAGGATTACAAGGAATATTAGAACATTTTGTTGGAGAACTTCTAAAAGCTGAACTGAAAGAATGAATATTTTTCAAAATTTTTCCAAGAAAATACTACTTTAAAACACAGTAAAGATAAAAATAATTTCTGTGTAATGTGTTCTGGTTTGCTTGTCATTCAATCATAACTTGCTTTCTCACTTAGCCACTTACGTTAGCATTTTCTTATGCGATCTCTATTTTGGTTGTTAAGTAAAAGTGTCTTTAAGTAAAAAGTAATAAGCAGTAGCATTGAAAATTGTATACAGGCAGTTCATAGCTGTATAGGAGACTATTTGATTAATGTGTTTTCTGTGATTTGTTCATAACTTGTCAAATTCTTGTTACATAGGAACAACCAGTGGTTCAAACAGTCCTACCTCAGACTCTGCATCTGTACAGAGAGCAGACACTAGCTTAAACAACTGTGAAGGTGCTGCTGGCAGCACATCTGAAAAAACAAGGTAAAATTAAGGTTGTACTGTGACAGTTGACTGAGCTGTGAGTGTGCCTTCTGGCCTGCAGCAATCCTGCCCTGTTGCAGTGAGTGTCTGGAGAAGAAGGTGGACCTGACAAGGCTCTCTGAATCCATGTAAATTGAAAAATCATTCAGATATTTGGTGTTGTAGTGCTGCAGTAAAAAGAATGTTTTTTGTTTATCTATGGAACTAATTTGTTACAGGCTTGCCTGTTTCTTTCTAGAGAAACTATAATAGAATAAAGAAGTGTATTTAGAAGGTAGTAGAAGCATAGGTCAAGAGAATGTATCAATAGTGACTGAACCACTAGTTCATTAATGGGTCTGAACAGTTCAAGCTTTTATTACTAATGTAAAACTGACGTAAATTATGTGTTTCACTGTGCTTAAACAGAAACGTGCCTGTTGCCGCTTTGCCTGTAACACAGCAAATGACAGAAATGAGCATTTCAAGAGAGGAAGAATTAACACCGAAAACAGAGACTGAGCCAGGTATGTTCTCAGAAGGACACTCCTGTTATGGTGGTGGTCTTAAGAAATGTGTTTAGGATGCTTTTTGAGTGCTGTCTCCTCAGAATCAAGAAAAAGGAATAGTTCCAGAACAGCTTTAAAATATATGTTAATTGTTAGTAAAAGAATTTACACTTATGAGGGTGTTTTTAGATCCCTAACATTTGTTTTTGAAAGTGAGGCACTCTAAAATCATATTAGGGCAAGGTGTTCTGTTTTGAAGTGGAACTGTTTGGATTAGGTATGTTATCTAGCAGAACAATTCCAGCTGACTCATGGCAGTTGAAATGGCTTGTTGTATTTGGAGAAGGGTGCTTAATAAATTCCCTTCTAGGGAGAAGTGGGGCTGTTGGGGAAGGGAGAATAAGTAGTTTAGAAACATTAACAGACAGTTGCTTAGGGTTCTTGAACTAATTGAGTAAACTGTAGGTATAATCAGTGCATTGTTTCAGGGATGTAGGGTAGTTGCAGCTTTAATTGCTATGTGTGGGTTGTCCGTTTAACAGTTTCTCATGCTGGAGAATAGTTGTGGCTGGAGTAGTAAAACTTTGATGTCTGAGCTATTCCTTGGAGTGAGGCAGAGAGGGAGGGCTTGCTTAACTAGTGAAAAGCTGAATTAGTATCAGTTTGTTCAAATGGATATCTTAACACACTGGTTTTGTTTTTTAACAAATCCAGACTTTTTCATTTAATTTGTCAGCTCTGAAACAGTTTTAACTAAAAGCTGATGTGTAGTAGGAAATCTGTTTACTCAAGCTGAAGGTAAAATCCGTTTCTTCAGTTTTGAAGTCACTGAGATAAAAATGGTATCAGATGCTACTAAGCACTGTATCAAAGTGGTTTTTATCTAGTTATATCTTTGCCAACAAAGACTGGTCTGACACTTGATGTTAATTTGCTCAGTATTTGTACAGAGGGTGTTATCATTTTCATAAGTCATGCTAAGTCAAGGTTCTGTGACACGAATTAAAGTACAGTTATACAACATATTGTGTGTTTACAATTTGTATGGACTAAGCGGGAATTTTTGGAATTATTAAATTTCTGTAGCGGACATCTGAAGAGGCTTCACTATGTGACTGAAAAGTAATTTCAACTTTGCACCAATATTCATTAACCCATTGTGCTGTGTTATGAAATCCCACTGGAATGTGTCAAGAAGGAAATAGGAATACATAAAATGGTAATAATGCTGAAGTAATAGGTGATTTTACTTTTCTTAGTTGTTATTTTGCCAGCTGCAAAGAAAGTCTTTTGTTATTGTTGATGTATAACCTGTTTTTCAGGTACTGTGGATCAGCAGTATGATAGGTTGCACAGCTCACTATTGATTAGAATGGAGGAAAAAATCCAAAGCAGCTCAAAGATACTTAGGAATTGTAATAAATGGTATCACAGGTTGAAACCAGTAAAAGCTGTCACAAGGTTGTGTACCTGTAAATTCATGAGGCAGCCTCAGCTGTTATGATGCCCAAGTTCCCTTTTACGTGTTATTGTTTGGAACAAATCCTAGACAGTGTAAGATAATGCCCTTATATACTATTCTTAGGGTTTGTTTGACATCCTAATTTAACAGTGTTGGCTATATTTAGTGGTGCATTACTCTGTGTCTTGCAGGCAAGAGAAACTGGCCTAGACTTTTTATTAAAAATTCTTGATGTGTCTGGACTAGGCAGATATTTTATCTTCCTTTTTTCCAGTAGCATCCATTATGTGTTGGTCTCTTGAAGGCAAACTGGAACAATGGTAAATAATTTGCATCACCTAATAGCAACAAAAGTTAATACTTTCTTTGAGATATGATCCTCTTGAAATAATGCAGTCATGGAGTTGTTAGTGAAATAACTGTAGCTGTAAGCATAGGCTGACACTAGGACAGTTTCATAACCACTCAGTATTAGATCATGAACTATATCTTCAACACCATGAAGTCGTGTTCTCTTCTGCCAGTTGTTCATTAGCAAAAGAAATTTTGTATGCTTCCCTTACAAATCAGAAAGTTTAAAAGAAGGATTATGTCTGGTAAACTAATTTTTTCTGCAGTCTTGTAGCATAAATATACTTTTTCTGCTTTTGGAATTGAAACAACTGACTAGAAAGTGGAGAAGTTGAGAAAAAATAAACTATTAAGTTTAACAAGCTTGTTTCTCTTGATTTTATTGGGGTTTTGTGTTTTTTCTTTGCTCAGATTGAGTTTGCAACCTAGATTCTGCTTCAGAGTAAATCTGGTGCTAAGACAATTGTGCCTTAACATCTGAAGAAAGGCATGGTAGATGTAATTCCGTTGTAACTCACATGATTGTTTTCTTGTAACTTGTTAAAGTGCTCTGAGTCTTGACTAGATGCCAGGCACCCATCAAAGCCTCTCACTCCCCTCCGCAGCTGGACATGGGAGAGAAAATACAATGAGGGGTTAATGGGTTGAGATAAGGATGGGGAGAAATCCCTTCCCAAATACCTGTCACAAGCAAAACAGACTTGAATTAGAGGTGTGAGTTTAACAAGATCAGAGCAGGATAATGAGAAGTAAATACAGACCTTCAAAACACCTTCCTCCCCACCCCCTCTTTACCCACCCCTGCATCCTCTGTGCCTCCTACCCCAGTGGTGCCAGGAGCTGTGGTTGTGGTCCATCCGTCACCCAAGGCTCCTCCTGCTCTGGAAGAAGAGTCGTTCTCTTGCTGCACTGTGGGGTCCTTCCCACTGAAGAGAGCTCTCTGTGAATTTCTCCAGCATGAATGTATATCACGAGCAGCAGGTCCCTGAGAACTGCTCCAATATGAGCCCATCCCATGGGCAAGGGCACCCGTCAGACTGCTGCAGGGTGGGTCACTTTTCCATGGGGTAGAGTCTTTCAAGGACAGGCTGCTCCAGCCTGGGAGCAGAGCCCCTCTCTCCACAGTTCTCCCTTAGGGTCACAGCCTCCCTTCAGGCATCCCCCTGCTCTGGTGTGGGGCTCCTCCCTTGGATCTCTGCATCCCTGTGGACCTCCATGGCTGCAGGGGCACAGCTGCTTCACCAGCTGCACCAGGGGAATCTCAGCTCCAATGCCTGGAGCACGTCCTGCCCCTCCTTCACTGACCTTAGTGTCTGTGGAGTTGTTCTTCTCACATGAGATTACAGCTGATGCTGTGCAACAACTTCTGATTTCTTTCTACTTAAATATGTTACCAGAGAGATGTTACCACCATTTCTGACTGGCCAAAAAGCAGCCCATCCCACTTTGGAGCTACCAGGGATTGGCTCTGCCAGATATGGAAGAAGCTTCTACCATCTTCTGATAGAAGCCACCTCTGTAACCTTGCACTACCAAAACCAGGCCATGCTAAACCAATACACCACTAAAAATAAATGGTTTTAAAAACAAGATTATTTCAACAGTCATATTGTTTTATTGCACAGCATATTTTTAGGATTTTCTTAGACTTTTGTAGGTGATTACTTTGCTGAATGATCAGCCTCTAGTCAGCTCAGTCAGTGCTTCCAAACACAGTATCAGCACTGGCTTAAGGGTGTAGTACTTTTTGTGGTTGTTTTTTTGTTGTTGTTATTTAAAGGTTTTTTGGTTGGGTTGGGTTTTTTAATGCACTAATGCTCTGATTTAAGGAGTAGTGTTACATGCAAGTAGTATGGCTTATGAAAAAGTAAACTAGAAATTGAACTGATAATGGTATTTTGTAAGTTACATATTTTAAAAATACCCAAATACTGTTAACTTCCATCCATGCTGTAACTTATCCTTTCATTCAGCAGCAGCAGTGTTAGAAGACAGCATGCAGTGGTGGTTGGCATATTGCTTTGCTTTCTATCAAGCTGTTAGGGTTAGAGCTATTTTACAGCTGTTGGGCATTCAGGTTGAGAGACCCTGTAAGAGCTTACCCTTGCTATGCTGTAGGTAGAGCCAGTGTGTTGCAGGTAATATTGTGAGTAAGATATAGGTAAGGTAGCTTATGGTATCTGGTAAGATCAAGATGTAAGTACGTGATGTTCCTTAAATATGGTTGTAATGAGTACCTTGTTTGTTCTGGTTTGTTTTCACACATGGCTGTAGCAGTTGCACCATGTTGCTTGCTGTAAACAGTTCTGTTGTATTAGTAACATTGTCTGATATGATAATTCTGTATTGTGTTTGAAATAATTAGCTTGTCTTCATGTTTCCCATGTCCGCTGTAGCTTTGGTAAACACTCCCGATTGAAAAAATTCAGAAATTAAGTCTCTTGTAAGCACTGAAGCTGTCCACTGCATAGAGAAAAACACAGAGGACCTAACTGCTGGTGCTGTATGTGTTGGTGATAGCACATTATTATTATTCTAATAGTGATACACCATATATGTCAAGTCTTTATGATAACCAAATTAAACTGTGTTTCTGTGTGATACTGAAACTGGGGAATCTGTATGTTGTATTAATGAGGCATATTAATTTAAGGTCTTAAATACACAAATAGAAGAGTTGGAGTGAGGCATGCAGAAGTGAGTGGCATGCTGCAGAGCATTTATATTCCCACTCTTCAACATCAAAGTAAGCATGATGGAGATTTGTGTGTTTCATCACAGGCACATAGGTTGGCATAGAAGTTGTAGTTCCTGAGCAAGAGTTCGACAAAGCATAATAGGCACTGCCCATCCTTCCAGACTTAAATTTTATGTATAAGCGCTTTGTTGTCTTCGATCAACCCCAGCTGACAGCTAAGTGCTATGCAGTCACTCACTCAGTTCTTGCTCTCCAGTGCTGAGGACAGTTGTGGAAGAAAAAACTAAACCCCATGGGTTAAGATAAAAACAGTTTAACAATTAAAGTGAAGTAAGATAAGCAATGTTGATGGTAATAACAATATAACTGTAATGAAAAGAGGAGAAGGAGGAATAAACTCCAGAGACTTCACAAGTGGTGCATACTCCATTTGGTCTCCACCTGCTGACTGATGCCTAGCTCATTCCCCAGCAGTGATTGGCAGCTCCCAGTCAATACCCCCCCCATTTATACATTGGGAAGTGTGTTCTGTTGTGTGGACTGTTCCTTTGGGTAGTTCATTCAGGTCAGCTGTCCCAGTGATTCTCCCTTCTGGCTTTTTGTGCACCTGTTTGCTTGCAGAGCGCATGAAACTGAGAAGTCTTTGTTTTAAGGTGAAAGCATTTAGCAATATTTAATACACTAGTTTTATTATTTAACACTAGTAATAGTATCAACATTATTCTCATACTGAATCCAAAATGCAGCACTGTACCAGCTACTGAGAATAAAATAACTATACCAGCTGAAACCAGGACAGTTGTGCTAATATGCAGTATAAGGATTGTATTGTGTCTAGTAATTCTACTACTACTATTGTTTCAGCTCCAGGATTGCAGAAATGCATCTAATATATTTTGGATAACTTCTTACTTGACCTTTTCTCTCTTTTGTTGATTTTTTTTTTCTGCTTCTTCAATGCTGGGAGTTAGCAGTTAGCTTCATCAAGTCATAGTCAAATCAGTTTCTTTCCCTGTGCTTCCAACAATTGAATTGTTCCACTGTTATCCTTGAAGTTTAAGGTGTTTAGATTTTATTTTGGTGAGTTTTTCTTCAGTCAGAGAAGCTTCTAAAAACTTTATTCCATTACTTTTGTATCCCTTTCTGCTCACTTTAGATATGGGGAATGTTAGAAAATAGTACTGATTGGTTTTCTGTGTATTTTCTTTAGCCACAATATTGGATTCATTCCTTTTCAGAGTGAAAGCTCTGTAATACTGATACATGCCTTTTTTTGAAGTAGCCATACTGTTTTTTGTAAGAAAGCTACTGACAGCTTTGAACATTCTTTTCTTAGAGTGGTTTTTAATTTTGAATGGCACTCCCATGAGTCTAAGAACTTTATTCTTCAGTTCATAGAACCTTTTTGCATGTAGATTGAGTAGCTGTTGTACTTTGTCCTGTGGCTGACTGGTTCCATCAGTGGCCATGCTGTTCCTCTTATAAGGATGCATCTTATCTTTAGGCTACATTTGAAGGAAATTTTCCAGTGTTTGTGATGAAGTGCCTGCATTTGTGTAGACTTTTTCAGGAAGCCACCTCCAGCATAGTATTAGGTTAGTCTTTATCATTAATGGCTAGAATAATAGCCATCGTTGGCCATGATGCTAATGCATATTTATAGTGACTGCAGGCAATCATTTAAGACCAAAATAGTGTTAATAAAAGCCTACCCAATTCTGAAAATCAGTTGTCCGTAAAATTTTTGGCATTGTACTAGGAGAACTGATCTGGTAAAATTTGAGTGGAGTAAATCTTTGCAGGTCTTGAACCAGAGACAAGAGGGGACATGACTAAGGTGATGGAGGGGGCTACACAGAACCATACAACCATTTGGTTTGGAAAGGTCTTTATAGATCATCTAGTTCCAAGCCCTCTCTTCCTGTTCATCACTAATCTTGGAGTAAAGAATTTCTGCCTAACATCTCATACATATCTATCTTGTAATTCAAAAGTGTTTCCCCCGGTTCTATCACTATCTGCCCACGTATAAATCTATCCCTTTGTTTTATAAGCCCTCTAAGCTTGGAAAGGTTTCAGTAAGGTATTCCTAGAGCCTTGTCATGTCCATGCTGAACAATCCCATCTCTCTCAGCTTGGCTTCATAGGAGAGGTGCTTCAGCCTCCTGATCATCTTTGTGGCCCTCTTCTGGTGTTATTCCGGCAGATTTACATCTTTCCTGTGCTGAGGACCCCAGAGCTGGATTCAGCACTCCAGATGGGGTCTACAGTAGCAGAGTAGATGGATAGGTCTTGTGCCCATTTCTCAAGTGTGTCCAGATCTCCCTGTCTAGCATCCCCTCCTTCATCCTGAGGATGTACTTAATCCCTCTCTGTCTAACTGATTAAGATATTCAGGAGCAGAGTTCCCAAGACAGAGCCCTGAGGGATGCCACTCATCTCCAGTCTCCACCTGGACATAGAGCCATTGACCACACCTGGCTGTGTCCATCCAGTCAATTCCTTACCCACCACATAGTCCGTCCTTCGATTCCATGTTTCTCCAGTTTGGAGATCAAGATGACAAACTGCATGCATACCACTAAGAGCTTTTTTACAGTGGTGAGGAGTTTTAGTGGTGAGGAGTTTGCTTCATCTGAACTGAGGAACCAGGTCAATAGGTACCAGTAGTCACTATTTTACAGTTTTTGGCACTTTTTCAGCTACCTGTTCTATAGTGATACATAAACCATTTTGAGCCCTTTGATTAACACTCTGATTTCTGTCATGAATTTAAGTTAAAATCTTGAGGACTGAAATTGTACCTGCCCAGTTGGATTTGTCTTTTGTGTTAAAGGAAGCCTTTTGTGACAACTGTAAGAACAGTATTTTCTTACAGGCTCCTGATGTCGTGGCAGAACAACTGCAGTTTTCAATATTTTTCATCTGCAGGTTGATGGAAAAGGAATTTTGTTCTGAGCTCTAGGGGACAGGGCAGACAGCTTTTTCATCTGTCCTCACCATTACTCAGAAGCACATTTATGAACATTTAATATCATAAAAGCCAATCAAACTAAAGTCTGCTGGCATAAAATAATAGCAGAATCCTTTATTCTTGGAGAGTAATACATGGAACATTTTAGTTTGGATTTAGGGAGCTATGTCCCCTCTTGTCTTGGTACCTTTTAGTGACCATTACTGCATGTTGTGTCCTGCTTTTCCTCCTTGGAAGATGTTTTACTTGTGGGGGAAGGATCCTGCTCAGCAGCCCTTTCAGGGAACATGCTGCTGGAGTTTCTTAGAATCCCTTTCATCCCTTTACACATTGTGGACTGCCAATGTTGCAGTTTCTTGATGCAAAGATGGAAGTATACTCATAGTAATTGGTAACATTTTCCCTAGATGAATTTGTTCTCAGTTTTGTGGTGGAGTGATCTACTAAGCTGTCTTTTTGCCTTGGTAATTCCTGGGAAGTTTTCATTTTTGCTTGTTTGTTGACATGTGTTAGGCAGTGATATAAATGGTTCTCTTCTCATTTTCATTTTCTCTTAATGTATGTTGTGAGTGACTTTATGTCACTGTTGATTTGCCCCCCTCTACATTTTCTTTAGCATATGATTGAAACAGCATGCATGCTCCCAGGATGCATAATTTTAAATTACTTCTGACATAAATGAAGCTTTCCCTTAACTAACTACACACCAAATTGCAATGTGTGTGTTTCTGGTTCCTCTTATTCACCTGTTTTGGCTTACAATTAGGATTTCATTTTGAAACAAACAAATCTTAAAACAAAGGGATTTGACTATACTTTTGGGGAGGTGTTCAGTCTTTGTATTTTTTTAAGGCTGTAGCTGACAGCTCTTAGCCAAGGTGTGTGCATCCAACAGGTACACTCAGTTTGTGATATTGCTGGCTGTTAGGCCAGTTTTTGGTCACAGGCTCTCTAGTAGACAAACTGGTACTGAACACTGATATTTTTAGGATTTAAAGACAAGTTCAGAGTGTCATATTTTTTCATCTAGAAAGTCTTGCTCAAAACAAATTGTTTCACAAAAAAAAAAAAGAGATTACAAAATATCTGCAATGTGACAAAAAAAAAACAGGTTATAAATTGCCTTGGTTGTTCATTAGCACTGTTGCTATGATGTAGAGGTATAAAAAATATTAGCAGTCATTTGTTCTACTGCATGAAATTTTTTGGTGATGAGCGCTGAAGGTTCCCTGTTATTTCTGAGAGTTTGTTGCTTATAAGTCTTATTTAGATAATGAAGTCTTGCCTGGGGCCTTTCTTGTACAGTGAATTGTGAAGTTTTCTATGACAATGCAAACACAATTTTAAAAAGCAAGTACTACTCAAAAGAATCTCGTCTAACAAACCATACTTTGTCTGAAGTTGATTGCAAATACGTCCTTGAGGCTTATGTACTCCATTCATTATGAAATGCATTTTGTAGTTAATAGATGTTGTGATAGATGTTATCATACTCTGAGAGTGTTCAGCAAACTTGTACCAAGAGCAGGTATTACAGTTGTGTACAAGTGCATTTCTCAGCTTTCCTTAGTTCCAGTTTCGGATATGAAGAGGACATCAATTAAAAAATTAAATTTTGGGATAAAACACTTTTTTCAATAAAACAGCCATGTCTAAAAAGATGTCTAAAGAGGCAATTGAAAAAGTATTCATTTTGACTCTACCTGCTTGAACACCAAAACTGAATAAATTACAAAAAATAGAGATATTCAGTGCAAATCTTCACTTTGTTATTTAAATGAGGGCTCTTTAGAACTGTGTATTTTGTAGCTGTGTTCTGGATTTGTCACAGAATTAACAACTTCCTAGCTGCTGCCTTGGTGAGCTGCTTTAGATACCTGTCTTCACTGCAGAAGTGGCAAAACAACCCAGTTCTGTAGTAGGAACACATTACTGAATGCCCTTTTTTTTTTTTTTTTTTCTAAAATATGTTCCTGTTAGTTACATTTTCTACAGAGGTATCTGTGTTCAGCAACTTTGGCTGTGACAGTATTGCTACTGTTTTAGATTAAGTTACTTGGTCATATGATTTATTTAAATAAAAAGTGTGTCCATGGAATTTCTGTCATGCTTTTCAAGCCCATATAGATATATAAAATAAGTGCTATCTATTTTCTAGCTGGTTGAAATGTGGGGAAAAATCTGAGAGTTTCAAGTAGAGTCAGAAGGGATGGATGAAAATTCTTATTTCTGATTCATGTTTTTAGACTAGTCAGTGTAGTACTGTAGGCAACAGATGTCAGGGTCTTAGGGACTGAATTAATCCTTAAAGTATGCATACTATTGAATACCTCATGAAGACAAGAAAAGCAAATTTAACCCTTGTTTCCTTTGTGTGCTTTTAACAGTTGTTACACAACCAAGCCCATCAGTTTCTCAGCCTGGTACTTCAGAGAGTGAGGAGAGAGCTGCTGAACTGCCGAAACCAAAGAAGAACAGATGTTTCATGTGCAGGAAGAAGGTTGGCCTTACAGGTATGAGAATACTGTCAATTTTAAACAAATTTGCATGATTAGTTACCTCTTGCTAGATTAAACTTGGCAAAATTTGTGTTCTATTACATTTATCAGCTTTTTTACAATTCACACAACTTATTAAGTCCATTTATTTTTCTTGCTCTGTATGTTGTAGTGGACAAACGTATCCCCTTTGAAGTGACTGCACCCTTAATTAACACCTTAATTAAAAACTAATTCTTAGTAATGTTTCTTCTTTTTCTGTGTACAGGATTTGACTGCCGATGTGGAAACCTATTTTGTGGACTTCACCGTTATTCTGACAAGCATAACTGCCCATATGATTACAAAGCAGAAGCTGCAGCAAAAATCAGAAAAGAGAATCCAGTTGTGGTGGCTGAAAAAATTCAGAGAATATAAATTAATGTGCTTGTGAAAAGACTGACTGACTTTTTGTGGGGCTTTTTTTTTCAATACATCCTAAAAACCATGAAAAGAGCAGGTGCATGGTCATTTTCCTTTGTTTTTGAAAGTTTTTCTTCTAGTCCTGTCTAAATGATACTTCAAATGTCTGAGTGTTTGTTACAGGCAGAATTGGATAGATACAGCCCTTGAAAATGTATATGCCCTCCCCAGAATAGATGGATGATCAGAAACCTGCACCGGAATACACATGCACAGAGGACAGACTAGTTCACATGTGCCAAACAGATGTATGTAGTCTGCATGTGTGCAGCAGCTCTGCCTTTTGAGATGTGCATGAGGTATTTAATGTTCAGCTAAGGTTACATGCCTGTTTTGGAGAAGGATACATCAAAACAGTTGGCAGTCTACTTCTATAATTTAAAATCTCATTCTACTTTTAGTTGCCACACTCCCATTTTAGTTTTCCAGCAGAATGCAAGCTGTGTATAGGGGTCTGCCATCACAGTAAGATGAGTGTCTTTGCCATATTTAAGTCACTTAACAACTGCACTGAGAAAAATGGAAAAAATCAGATACATATGAGAAGAAAATTGTTTTGTAAAAGATTACATTAACTTAAGAATCTTGAAAAAAAGTTCCCAAAGGAAATGTCCTGCTAGGAGCTTAAGAACTGGCCTGCAACAGTTGTCCGCTTTTCCTTGCCTAACTAAAAATGTTGTGTAGCACAATATTGTAAGATTGGTTTTCAAAACAGAGTTACAAATGTTTCTAGGCATATCACAGATCTCTATCAAGCAACACGGGTCTGAATAAGTTGCTGAAATACTAGAGCAGTTTATTATTCATATACTACTTATGTTCTGTGTGTTCCAAGTTCAAAAGAATATTAGGAATTAATTTTTCTAGTTTTAAATGTAACAGTTGCACCGTTCTGCATGGAAAACCATACCTAACATGGCTGCTGTAGACTTAAATGGTAGCTGGAACCACTCTTGGAGGGCTGCTTTATCATTTTTAATTGTACTTGGGTATAGGACTGTAGTGTTCTTGGGTGTATTGCATGGGCTGCGTTATCTATGGCATTGTACAATAACAACTCTAGAAAAGGCAGTATTCTTCACTGATGCTTGTCTGGTAATATATATCACTTCTGTGTTATAATGGAAGGGGTTTTTGTGATGTATGAAACTTGTGTTTTTTATATAAACAAATACGGTTTAGACTAGTGTTGTGGTAATGCCTGTTCTCATTTGTAAATAGTTACATACATACACAAGGCACTACTCCTACCTGATTTTTGTTGCCAGTGTTCAGTCTTGGTTTTTACTTCACTATTAAAAGCATCAGGTTTTCGCTTCTAACTTTGTTCTTCTGAGTTATTAGATATGCAAACATGTACAGATAGTTCATATTTATGTATTGCACATAAGCTACCCAGCATCTATGCTATATTGTATTATGTAAATAATAAAAATAATGTACAGAAGGAAATACTTCCTTTTATGGTAGTTCATTGGTTTTAGTTCTTGCTGTAATGAGAATGTGACCTTGTAGAGAATCAAGTGCAAAGTTTAATATAAGTTCTTACCAATATTGTCCTATGCGTAAGCTTGCCTATGTCCTTATTTGGATATACAAGCTTTTTTGAGACAAATTGCATGAGCAACTGGGGTAGAGGTAACTACTTGATGACCTGACAAAAATGCCAGCAAACAACAATGTGCTTTAAAGGGAGAAAGGTATTAGCAATGAACGTCTGACTTCCAGTGGATCTGTCGTGATAGAGCCAGTACACTGACTAAACTGTTCTATGTTCTGTCCACATCTTCACCAGCAGACCTCCTCAGTTACTCAGTGTCAGCAACCAAATGCAGGTGGTAAATATACCTGGTTTATCCTTTCTGGTGGGAAGGAAAAGGATACAGTACACAGTTTCTCATGTTGCAATGGAGAAAGACATCTTCAATACTGGATGATCCATAAAAATTGCTTTTATCAGAAATGGATAATTTGTATTCCACCAGTCAGCTGCTAGTCAACATGATAAGTTAATACTCCAGCCACTGTGTGTACCTCCAGTAAGGGAACACAAGCATGCTTTGGGACTTCGCCATGGAACTGCTTTAAAGCACCAAAATTACAGTATTTCTACTTTTGTATTGAAGCAACATCTGCAACTGCACTTCAGCATAAAGGTGTTGGCTTTTTTTTTTTTTTTTTTTTTTTTTTTTTCTGTAACCTGAGAATGCCCTGTAGTTGAGTGTTTGAGGAAATGTCTGGTTTTGATACTTTCTTGGCTAGAGTCGTTTAGGACTGGTACTAGTACTGATATTGTTGCTTTATGGTTATGGTGGTCTCAATCTCAATCTGATTTTTTCTGTACAAAGGTTGTACTTGCAAACACTTGTTGAAATATTTGATCTTGGTACATCTGTACAGGAAAATATGGAATGAAAAATCCTTCTTTTTTCTTGTAAAATCATGAACTGTATCATGTAAATTACACTTAAGTGGAGTATGAGCCTCTCCTCAAGTCTGCAAGTTGTCCAGTGCTTTGTTCTTTTAATAGTGTATGTCCTGAGCTCTGATTCTGTTGGGGCTCACGAAACAAAGGAGGGGAAGGTTGTTTGAAAAGAGCAGGTATTGGCAAAGTATGTGGAGGAGGACACTATTCAGACTTCAGTACAAACACTGGTGCATTTTCCAAGAAAGAAACATAATTGCTTCATGTGTCACTGATCCTCCTTTAACATTTGCTTGTTCGACTGAGATCTTTTTAACTCATGCATAAACACAAGTTCTGGGAAAAGTCTTACTCTGTTTTAACAATGTTACTAGATGGTGATGACTCTTTAGGTTAGGAAACAGAAAGGGCCATGTAAACACATGAATAAATGAGAACACCTAGGTCATCATTTCATAATCTTCAATCTGTAAAATGCTTGCCTAGCCCCAAATGTTATGGCTGTGCACTACTATGTTCCACAGGATTCTGGGCAAACTTTCTGACAGCTGTTGCTATTAAACCTGAAATTTGGAATGTAAGGATGGCCTTCCTGTGGTGGTTCCAATGCTGATGAGCTACCAGATCCTTTGGTTGATGGTAGGTTATGATGCATAAGGATGCCTGGGGTCAAGAACCCCTTACTATCTTCATGGTGCTTAGATCTTTGAAACCGTGCTATTGATTTTTGGTGACTCTCCTTTGGGAGGTCATTATTCCCAAGTGTAACAGAATGTCTTAGATGCTTCTAGCCACTGAAAGGGTACTTAAGGATTTGACTCAGGTCTGGTGTCCCTGATGAGTCAAAATGCGTGTCATTTTCCTGTGTTCCTGAGCTGCTCTAGAGTATCATCTGGTGCATTTGCTTGAAGGAGGAAATGTACAGCAAATAAGGAATTGGTTTGCTTCAGGTATCCAGGTGTGTTAAGTAGCTATGACTCAGTCACAAATGAAACTTTGCTCTCTATAGATGTGATTTTTTCATTAGTTTCTCTGTCAGCCAGAAACAACAGGTTTTCTCACAAGTAACATATTACTGGCTCCCTTGATCTTTTTCTGTAATTAAATACCCAAGATGTGTGATGGGCTGCTTTCTGATTTAGCATACAAAGAGCTTTGGCAGTATACCTGAAAGTACCTGGATGGCATTGGAATTGACATATGACAAACATTAATAGTTAGAAAATAACTGAATAGTTAGAAAACTACAGCTGGAAAAATAATGAGTGACTGTATGTTGAAATACAGTGCAGGAACGAAGTTCTGTCTCTGAGTGCAGTGAGAGTTACCACCACAGAGAGTTTTAAATGCTATTTTGCAAACCTGAGTTGACACTTAATCTGCTGTAAACACTTGGGAGAAAGTGCTTCAACCTTTAAGTTGCCTGTTTTAGAAGTAATTTAGTGATGGCCAAAGAGGCTGAGTTGGAGTTTGGGGTTTTTTTCACCAAAGGAAATACAGAGGCCATTTCTGCTTGAAAGGGCACATCAGCCTATTAAAGCCGAACCAAAGACTGGATCACTCGTAATATGAAGAATTGAGTTCTGTAGGAGGCAAATTAGCAGAATATCAGCAGTCTGTGATTTGATGTAAATTAAATGAAAATAGGGATGAAGATGGGAGTACTGAAATAAATGCAAGATTGGCATCTACAGTAGTAACCAAAAACTGGCTTGACTGTTTTATTTGTGTAGTTAGAATCTATTTAAAAAAAAAAAAGTTGATAATTGAAATTACTAGAGTCATAGCTTCCTGAAGAAGTTTTCTTGTACATGTCTTTTGGACCAGATGGTAAGATGCAGACAACAAATTATTTTTTAATGCCTATTTCATTTCAGTGTGTGTTTCTGTTGTAAGTTCATGGCCAGAATTGTAGCAGTTTTGGAAGATGGGCTTCTCAGGTGAGTGTTACTTCGCCTCGAACTGCCTAAGTGAGATATCTGTGTCTTCATTAAACCCCCTTGTGGTGCTCTTTCTTTTCTGTCTGTATCTACAACCAGTTCACCAGCATTTATTTCCAAGCAGCAGTAAGCCTGCTTATCGCAATCTGAGGTTTATTCTCTATTAAGAGAAAACAAAAAATAAATGGGATAATTATATTTACAACTTTTGTTACGTTGGCATAATCTTGTGAGAGGTGTTAGAAAAGATTTGCTGAGCTATTGCATGGCAGGCGTGGAGGTGAAGAAATGCTACCTACATGAAAGGTTCTGACCTTTCACTTTTGGAGACCTACAATACCTGTGTCTAATATTTTTGCCTGTTTAATATATTTCCAAATATAGCAAAAGAAAAAGAAGTCCCCCTGTGAATCTTCACTTGGTAGTATCAGTGAGATTGTAGCACAAATCTGAGGAAAAGGAAATAAATTTAATTCACTATCCCTTATTCTTCTTCATCTACTCTTTACCACAGTGCACATATATATTTTTTAAAACCCACCTAGCCTGTGTCATTTTTTGATTAGGGTTTTCCTTGGGTGGAAAACATTTTTAGATGTGATTGAATTTTCTTTAATGCATCAGTGAGAAGTTGAGTGCATGATGACTGTCCCCTGAGTTCCCAGGAAAGCCTGTGAAACAGTTTGTGCACTGGGCTGTTTGACTTCAATAAGACTTATGGGAGACCAGGTCAGATTTGGTTTAAACAGGATTAGGCTAAAGTAGATATTCCTTAGTTGTATTTTAAGTAGCGTGGGATTTATGAGGGGAAAGTAGATTTATGACCCTGGAAAAATCTTGATCCCTCTTAGTCTGGTTTCAGTCTTCAGAGTGAGACTGAGCTAGTTCCTTTGATTGCTGGATTCATATGATGACCCTTACTGATTTGTGTATTTCTGTTAGAATTCCTGACTGACCTGTATGACCAAAGTCCTGGATGTTTTGTAGTCAATTCAGTCACAACAGCAACTCAAGGAAAGTTCACTGAATACTGGGTCTAGTGTGAGGATGATACACAGGCAGGCAGGAGATGTGAGACCACCACACACAGAATGTTGAGGGATTGCTGTTTCTGTCTCTTCTGAAACAGTTTGGCTGGTAGCTTCAAGCATAGCGGTGATGCAAAGATAAGCATTTGCCATTGTGACTTTAGGGTTTGCTAGCCGAGTGTGAGCCAGTAACTGGCAGGTTGTGGAGATAGCTTTACATTTCAGGGGATACTTTTGCTAAGGGGATAATTTCGCTGAAACTATTTAGTAATTACATGTCTGGACCTGCCAATAGATAAAGGTCCGACAGTAGCAGCAGTTCTCAGCAACATTTTCTAAGCTAGAGTTTTGAAATTGTACTGTGTTAGGAAATGGCCTAGAGATTCAAGTTAGTTTACTCCTCGTTTCACCTAAGCAGGGGTGGTTGTGTTTGTCATCTGCTGAGGCTGAATCACAGTTCAGCACAGAGTCATTTCTCAGTGTAGGCCAGCCCTCAATAAACAGAGGCGTGTAACACTCACTCTGCAAATAGGTGCTGGAGGCCAGAGGTTGTACCAGTGAACGGTAACATCAGGACTTTTACTGACTCTGCCTCTTCATTTCCCAGAGCCCCTTGTGCTGGTGGGTAAGGGTTGCTGTCCTCATGCACAGAGGGGAGGACAAAGCATGGAAGGGGTCAGTGAGGACACAGTCCTGCAGATCTGACTCCAGCTGTGCCATATTACCAGACTACTGCCACCAGCTTCTTGACTGCCTTACAGCATTAGTTTCACCCTAACTTGTGCAGTTGCTCCCTGATTTGGTTTTGGTAAGGTGATCCAAGTTAAAAAGCCACATTTTAAAGACCAACATCACAGATCTCAGAGAGGTGAGTTACACTACCAGAAGCAGAGGTACAACATCTAGGAGTATCCCAAGTGCTGACTAGTGCCATCTTTCAATAAGAGAAGTGCAACATTTGAGTTCTGAACTGCCCCAGTCTGGCAGTGCCATGGTCTGGACCCAGCTCTTCTTGCTTCTTCAGGTGTCAGTGTGGCACACCTGCTTTCCCCAAGTTCCAGAGTGGGATCAGGGAGGAGCAGCAGCCCCTTGGCAGGGCCCTGAACAGCCACTTCTCAAGACACAGCTCCACCATATCATGTTGGTGGGCAAAACCAGATGAAGCAGAGAGTTGTCATTTCTAAATTTACCTTACAGCAAAAACTGCCCCAAAAGACCTGTGAACTCCAGTATGCTTCTCTGGAGGCCAAAATCCACCCAGCACCACACTTGGTCCTCATCAGGGTATTAAAATTCTTCAATCACTGGCACTTCAGCTCAGGTAACAACTGTATCACACCAATGCTGAACAAGAAAAGCACCAATAGGCAAGAATACCCAGACACTTCTGCTGCCTTACCCTCAATCTGTAACTGCACAAGCTTTGACTGGCCTTTGCTCTTTCATTTCATCCCCACCTGAGAAAGCACTTTAACAGTCTGAAGTAAACATGTCTGATTTTCTCAAGGCAGTTCACATAATTTGAAAACCTGATCTCTGTGCATGTGTATGTGGGTTATTTTTTAACTCTGGTAAAAGGTTATGCTGAGAACATATCTTTGCAGACCTTATTAGTATTGAAGAAAGTAAGTTAATAGATGCACAGCCAGCAGTATAAGTAGTATTTCTGTTTGGGATACAAATGTAGAGCTGTTTTTAGAAAAGCTGAAAGCAAAAATGCCCCTATGGACTGCAAGTCCTAAGCAGTCAGGGTAACTTCCACTTCTCTTTCTGCTAAATATGCTTCTTTTTAGGGAATGTTTTACTAACACCTGTTAAGTTGCTAACTTATGTTTGGGTTGTTTTTAACTAAACATAATTTAGTTAGGTGGAGTATAGACAAATAGCACTGTTTGAAATCTCTGTTTTTGCAAACCTGCTCATTGTGTTTTTAAAAAGTTGTTCAAACACACCTGCTTGCTGCCCAGCTCTGTTGTAGGTGAGAGCTGCATCTGAAAACCCTTGCCCCTCTCTCTCCCACCTCAGTCACCTGAAAGCATTCATGTGTGTAGAGAAGCAAAGCCTTGTGTTCAGACATCAGCTATATGCTTTTGTGTTTCAAAACATTTTGTGTGTGCAGGATTTACAGCCATGAGCACACCTTATAGCTTTTTTCTTTCCTGCTTCAAGGATAGAGCCATTATCAGGCCACAAATGTAGAAACACAACAAGCTCAGGAGTTTGATTCAGCTTAATATAACTAGTGGCTAACCACAGTCTTCACTGTGCCTCAGTTTCCCTCTGGCACATCTGAAGGTGATTCACAAAAATCAGCTGTAGAGAAAGGGTGCCCTGGACAGCCCATCAGGGTCTCCCTGCTGTGGGTTAAGCCTTGACACTGCCATCCCCGTGTGAGCAGAGTCCCAGCTGTCATGCCTCTCAGGAGCCCAGTTCAGTCCTCCTGTGTCCCTGCAGCAGTCCCAGGCTGGCTGGCAGGGCTGTGGGGGTCCCAGCCATGCCTGCTGCAGTGCCAATCCCAGCCACCCCAGCAAGGCATCCTCACACCACCGCAAACCTTCCCCTCAGTGACTCAGCAGCTGAGTAACAGCCTTTATTTTCCTCCTCCCTGGGTACTTACAAGAAATTTAAATATAAGGAAACTGCTTGTAGAAAAATACTAAAATAAAATAAACTAACTGGGGTCCTAAGGCTTCCCTTTCCCAAGGCTAAAAACTAAGGATAAAGCGACCCCATTTTTTCAATTAAAGATGTTGTCAGTCACACTGGCTAGCCCCAGAACAAAGTTCCGGGGACAAGTAAATATGTTAGGCAGGTGTGTTTGTTTTATCTGTGCCGATAGTGCCAAGCTGTGGCACAATCCGGTCACTTTGACCATAAGCTAAGCACCAGAGCTCAGAAGGACTTTGAGTGGGTCAAAAGGGCAGGGCATGGTGCCCTGGGGCTGTCTGTGCCACACCACCAGTGCGATGATGGATCTGGAGTTTCAGCAGTGTGTGGATGCAGTAGCAGCCAGGCCCTGCCAAGGGCACCATGGAGGGGGTGAGTATTTATGCCCAACATATTCCCTCTGCTGATCCCCAGGATGCTGGGACAAGGGACTATCAGATGGAAAAAATGCTCCAAGTCACCAGGCAGAACTGAGCCTGCAAGAGGGGAGAACAGCACCTCCTCTGTCACCCTTGCTCCAGCAGGAGCAGTCTCATACCCCCACATTCATTGCAAATGCCAGGGAAGACTGAGTTTCAACAAGACATACTGACTTCACTTTACCTCTGCTCAGAGGCAAAGCACAACAATGCCACAAAAGCTTGCACAAAGCCCTGCAAGCGGCCATGTGGATCATCCAGGAGGGTGTTTTGTGCTTCAAGTCCCTTTTTTGATTTCCAAGCACTTTTCCTTTAATAACAAGGAAGGTTTAATGCCTGCAGGATGATTGTTCTGTATAGGGTTCCACGTGAATTTTGCCCATATCTGATCTGACTAGGGAGAAAAAGGGGAGTACTTTTTTTCCTGTTTTATGATTTTATAAAGATTTGCAACAAGGAATCTTATGACATGCTTAGGTGAATTGTCATGCAAATGGCTGTAATAGGAGATATGAGTGTTTGTTCTGTTTTTATGATGATATAGCAAAACGTCAAAATACAAGTCTCAAAGTCCAGTAGACAATGTTGAGGCTGTGGTTGCTTCACGGTACTCACACTCTGCATGGTGAATAGACCTAGCAAAATGCAGAGAGGAGAGTGAGAGCTATTTGTGTCAGCGAGAGACACCATGCAATTAATTCTCATACTTAATTTTGTCTAATTATTAGTGTGGATTTTTGTAGGCAGTGGAATAATCTGCTTATCAAATACCACTTCGAAATACATTACTTCTGCCTTGTTCTGAAGTTAAACATGTAGCAATTTAGTCAGCTCAGTGAGTCACAATTCCAGTAAATGCAAAAGACAGCTCAGTGCATTTAGCACTAATATCACAATTAACACTTCAGAAACCTGCCTAAGTAACAGAACCACCCAAAACAATTATATAGACATTTTTAGTAACCAGGGTGTAGTGTTTACTGAACAGGCAAAAATTCTCCTAATAAAAATCTTCACATGCTGTTGAGACTAGAAGTGTTTGGTTAAATTATGCCTGTAGAAAGGTTTAACTCTTCCAAAGCAGCACAAACATTTTGGAGGCGATCAATACAATGCAATCTTTCAACGTCTATCAGAGCAAGTTGCTTAGACCTTTGCAAGCGGTCAGCATTGGCTTCCTTTGCTCCAGAGAGGGGCAGAGCTGGCAGGTGAATCCTCGAGGCCAAGGGAGGTGCTCATCATTGTACCCCCTATCTTGGCAGAGAAGCCACAGCATCCAGCTGGTCTCTCCTGGGCTCTGCCAAAGACATTAAAAGCAGCAGGGCCATGCTGTTGTTCTTGCCCTCTAGAGTAAAAGGATGAGTAAGTGGTTTTAAAAGGCTATAGTGGTTATTATGAAGTAATTCTTGGTAATGTCTAATACCTTGGTTTTGTGACCTTATTCCAAGAGAAGGCCAGTTGAAATTTTCATGGTCTTTGCATCTAGGAAGATGTTGAGGTTACATGGTAACCTTGGGTTTAAGAAACAACTTAACTAATTCTTACCCTTGCTATAAGAATGTCATGTAATTCGTCCATCCATCCCACATTTGTCACCACAGTGTCGGAATTTTTTCAGGACAATTAAAAAAAAAATTGGTCCTGAGAGCTCATGTGAATAACAGGAGTATGAATCATGATCCAAACCGGTATTTTGCACTTTTTGCATCCTGTTGCAGTCAAGCTTTAAATTCGTTGAGGTCAGACCTCAAATACGTCTGTAGTTGGATGCAAATTTTTAAACTTGTCCCAGAACATAAAGTTCTGGTAGGGCAGAACATTACAGAATGCACATCAGCAGGAACACACCAAACATCTCCAAAAGGAGATGGCGCAGCCAGGGCGACACCACCAGTTCCTCTCATGTCCTTACTAGAAGTGCAACATTCCATATTCTGATTGTACTCCATTTCTGTCAGAAAGGATCTATTTCAAAAATTAGCTTTTACAAACACAAGGGCCAGTGAGGAGAAGGAAATTCCCTTCTCTTCCTTCTCTTCCCTCCTTCTATGCCCTGTCATAGAGTTGCTGCTATCTTCTCCATAATGGCTGTCATACCACACAGCACATCCGTACAGGAAGGAGGAAAAGGTGGAAGTTTGAGGCTGTAAATCAGCCTTGGATCAAGTGAAGGATGTTAGCTGCACAATATTTCTTTAAAGTCTGGTGAACCCTGAATCTGACACCATCTTCCAGCAATTCCCAGCTCAGCAGGTCTATCAGCCTTAGCACAGAGAAACAAGATATTTTAATGGCTTCAGGCAAATGTCAGCCTGTTTGGCTCTTGCAAAACATCCAAAATGTTTTGCTGATTCCAGGTTTATGAAATGGTCTGTTTAATTTGGGAGATAAATAGGCAGTACTGACCGCTTCTCCTTGTTTTCTGAGAAACCAGTCCAGTCTACTTCACGTGTAATTTACTGTCCAGCCCCAATTTTTCAGTGTCAAAACAAATTACACCAAAAAAAAATACATGAACACACCCATTTGATAAATTGAACCAAAAAAATAAGAAGCAGAAAACATTCTTATTCTTCCTTGAAATAATTCTTAAGGACAGTGATGCTAGTCGAAAAAGTGACACTATACTATTCACTAGAGCTTGCAGTCAGGGAAGCAATGATGTGTTTAGGCAGCCAGTCAAACAAACAGAAGAAAGGACTGTGCCACCCAACAAAAAATGAACAGGTGGGATTCAAAGCTGCTGGATTTTGCAAAAAGCAAAAAATATTAATGTATCAGAAAGGGACTAGAAAAACTAAAGAGCCAAAACAAAGTTCTCTAATGCAGTGTTGACTTAAACGTGTACAATTTACTGGCTGAAAGCAGGGGAGTCTGTAAGGGAAGGCTTGTTTTGTGTCCTGCTTTCCTCCTGCACATCCTTATTATTCATCAGCCTTGCTAGAAACATGACAGTTTTGCTAGACAGACCTTTGTTCTGACCCAGCTCAAGCTCTTCACACCCTTTAATGGTAATGAATAGTGCAGCTATCCCTGCAGAGGACACAGTGAGGAGAGGGTGGTGTGCCATAGAGCTGCACCTGCTGTGCATGTGAGGAATATAATACTGTTAACATCTCTGGCATTCTTGTGCCCACTCCCTTGGCTGTGTTTCCCCCCCAAAATCAATAGTTTTTAATACATCAGAAAGCTATAGGGTTTTTTTGCCTGAAGATAGAAGGGCCAGGGTCATCAGTGGGATGGCTGAAGGCTTCTATGAATCCACAGAATGGGTATTATGTGGGAAAAAGAGTTGCTTAATCCAGCTTGATGCCTATTTAGTCCCACAACAGTATATTCCCAGCGGAATTTACAGATAACATTTGCCAGGAGAAAATAGAGGTTTTTTTGCAATGGATGCAATTTTACTTTCTTTTTGGGTGGCTTTAAGAACTTTAGAAGAGGCAAGTGAAGCAGGAGAGGCAGTGGGGTAGCACTGTGGGATTGTTTAGATTAGATTGAAACCCACGATGATGATGACAGGTTGAGTGGGTAAAGATCCAGGAGAATGTCAGCAGAGTGGATGTCCTGGTGGGATTCTGTTACAGACCACCCAGCCAGGATGAACAGGCAGATGACTCATTCTACACGAGGTTGGGAGAAATCTCACAAGTGCCACCCTTGCACTCATGGGGGATTTCAACTTGACAGATATCTGCTGGTAGTTTAGAAAATGAGGGGGTCCATCCTGAATCTCAAGACTCAGAAGGACAGTCTCCCCTTTTGCATCCTTACCGTTTCTATGTCTCCCAGTAAATAATTCTAAATCATTTCTTACCTGATTTTACTTTGTATATTTCATCCATGTAGTATGGAATGCAGAGAATCTTGTCAATGAACTTTGTTAAGCTCTGCTTCTGAAAATTTATATTTTAAATACCTTTGACAGTGATTCCTCAAGTGCTCTAAACCACTCATTTGTGTTGCACACAAATGTGTACTTCTTTTTTCATCACCCTAAAAGTACATCTACTTTCTTCTCACTCATCAGCAAACCTCTTTTTGGAAAAAGGTTACCAGGCACTTTATGTTAGATCAAATCACATTTTGCAGGAAAGACCTAGAAAATGATGGAGAGGGCTGGCTGCAAGCATAAACACACCTGAATGCACAGCTTCCTGTTCTGGAAGGAACTGTTGGGAAGCCTGGCACGGATCCTGCAGCCACCTGTGATGTGCTGGCACACACTCCTGTGTGACTGGGACAAGGTGAGGCACGGGGAGGTGGTGCCATGGCCCACCTTTCACACCTGCACAGGCTGCAGCCCTCAGCTGTGTGACATCTGCTCTGCGGGCAGCAACCATCCGGTAACTCCGCAAATCCTGGACGGGTTCTGTTACTCCTGCAGTGATTTTATAAACACAGTTTTCCTGGCCTAAACAACAAGGTGTTTGGGCAGGTCATGTCCTCTTCTCCACTGCAGATTTCAGTACTACAAGAAGCCTGGAGGACTTTTTTAATGGAAGGCTTACGTGGCTTTGGAGGCAAAAGTATGAAATGGCAGCAGACATTGCAGGGCAATGACTGCAAATGGCATGTAAGCAGTATGAAATACCTCTGTAAGATCAAGCCTAGGAAATAGTGCAGGAAAAAGAGCTTTTTTCCCCTCCTGCTGTTCTTTTCATGATTCCTTTTGCTCTTTCTTTCCTTTTTCTCTTTTCTTTTCACTTTAAATGTTCACAGGGTTTTACAAAGGAGTTCTTCTGTCAAGCGGAGTGCATTTTAAAGAGGAAAAACTGAAGTGCAGGAGTTAATGAAGGTAGCTCATGACACCAACTCAAGCTGCCTCACCTGGCCTCAGTTCCACATCAGCCAGAAGCAGCAGCCGCTACAGGACAGCAGCAGCTCCCAGAACAGGCAGGGGTGCAGCAGAGAGCTCTCTGTGCACATAAACTGCATTAAGACGGCTTTCGTATCAGAAGAAGGGCAAATGCAGCAATTTGAATTAAATTTGACATTTTGTGATGTCATTGAGATGAGGATGCCCTGCTGATGGGATCTCCCTGCTCTCCAGCAGGCCTCCAGAGAGAGCCTGGGCTGCTTCTGCAGGCTGGCTGAGCTGACCCTGCTTCTGCAGAGTGTCCAAGCAAGCTCCCAAATTGAAAGCAGGGGGCTCACCACAGCACTGCACTGGAGGGAGCAAGACCCATAGGAACCTGAGGCACAGGGTGTTCAGCACATGCACAGTGTTACGTTGCTCTTACACACTGTGCCTGAAACAACTAATCCTGGTCACTCCAACCCAGTCCGTGTGTGTTTCACTGGGACACTCAGCCCCAAGGGTGGGTACATGATGAAGACGTGAGACATGGCCTCACGGAGAGCAGAGGGCTGCAACTCTTCAATTCTTTATAGGTTTACACTTATGTGAATCTCCCTTTCTGTAACAGCATCAGCTGCACACAGTTCAAACCCTTCCCTTCTTCCTGTTACACCTTGAAGCAAGTGAATTTTGTATAACAAGGCTGGGAATGCCCAGAGGCAGCCCCTCAGCTGGGGCAGGGAGGATTGCTCAGCACTGGCTGCTGTGTCCTGCACGGCAACGCTGATCTCATGTGGCACATCTGTTTGCCATTTCACAAGTCATAAAAACACAACAATGGGGATTCCTTCTCAAAAATCAAAGGCCAGGGAATAATTTTTAGAGCACCAAGAGAATACAGTGAGTATTAATGCTGCCCCTAGCTAGCTGGAATTGATATTCTGTATGAATCATCAGAGAAGTAGGGTTTCTGACAGCTCTGAACATTCACCATTGTGCTGGGAGGTGAGACTGGTTCAAGCAGGGGCTGAGATGAAAATGTACCTTCTGCTGAATACTTTCAGTTTCTAAGAAGAAAAATACTTCTATATTTTGAGATGTTACAACTAACACCAATTATGAGAGGAAGGGGCATTGCTCGTATTTCAGCTTGATTTCATGGCCTTTATGCCGTATTTTCTAGGTAATTCCTAAAGGCCAAATTTAATTAAAAATAATGCAAGAATGCAGTCACATGCTTTGAAAGGAAGACAGCTGATTACAGATTACAAGCATAGGGCAAGCAACCTGCATTTTGCATTTTTACTATGCTCTTAAGTAATGAACTGCAAATCCATTGAGCTGAAATATAAATGATCCAGTATCTGATCTCAAACCAAGAGAATTTCTGCTTTACAGTCATGGGGGAAGATTGATAAATTTACGTTGATGAAGTATTCAGGATTATTCAGTGACTTTTTGGGGGGATTGCAAGCTCTGTTTTCACTTGCACAAACTGTGCCTGCACCAACTCATTGTAGTGAAACAGACAATAATATATTGAGATTTACTGAGAGCATACCAAAGGCTCTCAGATTTTCAAATTGTCTTGGAAACCCTCTACACCACAAGAACTCTGCTCACATCTGGGGCTCTCACTAATTTAAACAGGTAAGTCTCAACAGACCACTCCAGTGAAATATTGCAAAAGCATTTTTAATGGTGTTTTTCAAAAGTAAAGTGTCAAGTAGCAGAATTCCCATGCTGAAACACTAAATGGACCCTCCTAGTAAGAAAAGGAGTCTATAGAGAAGTTTTCTTTCACTTTCTATTCTCTGCTCATTGATGGAAATACAGAACAGCTTTATTTCTTGTGCACAAAATTTTGAGCAAGTTGATAACAGTTTGCACATAATTCTCAACATTTCAGTATACAACTCCTCAGTGTGTAATTAGTGGTCCTCTTATGGCAGTTTTCATTTTAAGAAAATCCATTTCTGGTGAGTTTCACAGCTGCTTAGACTGGGGAGATTTTTATGCCTAAGCTTTGAAAAGTAAGAAAGTGAAGAAAAACACATCAAAGGAGATGTGACTCTTTTGTTAAGCAGAAGCAAGCATTGCAGGACAGTATACTTCAACACACACAAAAAAAAAAGAGGCTACTGAACACTGGCTTTGATTTATGAAGCCAACAAATCTGGTCATAATGATACATCAAAACCTGTAAGAACTTTGAATCTGAAAAAAGATCCCCTAAAATAACATTGTACATACCAAGCAGAGTTTGCAAATTCCTGTGATGGGGGGCTGCCCAGGTTCCCCAGAGAACAGGGTATGTTGCTGTGTATTTTGGCCTTCATTGTTTATTAGTCAGCTTTCTCTCTTTTCTTAAAAGTCAAAGACAGAAAGAGATGAGGGTTGGTGTAAACACAAGGCCTCTTTATTTTGTTTCAACAGTGCATGACTTCCTATTTAGCATGACCAAAACCAAGCAGAACAGTGGAAATCGCATATACCATTTCTCCTAATACATTGTTCTTCCTTGAAACTGCACAAGTACAAAAGGAAGGATAAATTCAACAACATTAACTCCAGTTAGGCATTTTCACATGAACCAGAGCTTATGCACAACAGGTGACAAGCAGACAAATCAGCATCAGAAAAACTTACTCCAGCAAGATGTGAACTCTCCTTTGGGGAAAGAAAATTTGTCTCGAAGCAAGGGATGCAAATATCCTCAGGTAATGAGCACACGCTAATGCTTTCTAAGAGCTTCATCACTAAAAGTTGTTAGAGGAGTGAGTACACAACCCAGCTCCAAAGCCACAAGGCCAGATAGGGTGCAGTTTACAGCCTTCAGTTGTCACCAAAACTGGCCCCTTCTCCTGCTGGCTTATCTCCAGGTTTTTGTATCTAAACATGTAGGAGCACTTGGCCAAGAAAAGCTGATGGCTTAAATGCAGATCACAGTAAAATATCTTTATGTGTTTGTCAGCTGTTCATAGTTTATGTCCTAGCCTTGACTGAGTTTAATTGTTACAAATTGACTCAAGTCATTAAGCCAAATCATTGAGTCTAAGAGGTGTGCAAACGTAACAACATCTACCTGGTGGGACAAATATTTTGTCTTGGAGCATTAGGCAGACTGGGGTAAGATTGCTCTTTATCCTTATCCTTCTCCCAGCTCCACTCCTTTACCATAGTTATAAGACTCAGTCTGTGAGAAACCACAAACCAATACCAGAATTAAAGCTAATACACACGAATCATGACAGGGTAAAGAAGTGAGGGTCTAGGCATGACTAATACATTCACTTCTGCAGAAGTGATTGTCTCTGCAGAAGCCACAAAGGACCTTTTGGCTGGAGCACACTGATTCTGGGCATTTTCTAAGAAAGAATTTCCACTGAAGTTTCCAGGGAACTGCCTCTCAAAAACATTGCTCAGCCTTTCCACATAAACTAACAGTTCTATTAACTTCAAACAACAGATTGCTGTTAATGCTGCTATGTCCTTTTGGCTTTCCAAGAATGGTATTTGTTGATTTTGTTGTTACCCTTTTTCATACCTCGGGGATGTCATTTGCTGGTTTCTCTCTTGAGAGAAGCGTGAATTGTTGCACATACAGCGCAAGGGCTTAAAAACCCCACAGATTTAAGCCAAAGTGCTAGATATATGATTGTGTGATTTAAAATGCACACATTGGTCTCAGTAATAAGCTCAATTTCTGAACAATCTGATATTTAAAACAGTTTGTATTCAGTCACTTCAGTCACCCCAGACTGAGTCTGTGCTGGACTCAGTTATCACTGCATCACCAGGCACATGACAGGGAATGATGTCTGGGGCATGCACAAACAGAAATGCTTCACAGGGAACAGACCAATTCAGCCTCCGTTCTGGCCAGGGCTAAATGTTTCACAGGACAAGTGTAGATAAAATATAATATGCCCTTACATTATGTTTCCTCCGGTGCCATTACAGGTAATTTTGATTTAAATCTTGGGGCCGACCTCTAGAAGCTGTGAAGAGTTACATAATTATGCCATGAGCAGGTATCTGGGCCTGTATTACTGAGCATGTAAGCAACTGCTTTGGAAACTTGGTCAGGTTTTGGACCTCCATGACTTTTAGAAGGAATGACATCCATGATCTAATAGATCATTACCTGGGAATATATCTTTTTTTCTGAGCATTTCACACCTGAAATTTCACTGACATGTCATCCTCTTTTTATGAGTTCCTCAGATCGATCTCCTTTCTACCTTGCAGTATTTTGTATTCTGCTACCAGTATTTTCAAATGTCTTCTGAAATTAATTTTTTATCGGTCCTTGGGGATGGTGCTATGTAGGGCCAGGAGCTGGACACGATGAACCTTGAGGATCCCTTCCAGCCCAGCTTATTCTGTGACTCTACACTATCATTTTACAGGTGAGTTGACTCCTAACACATACCAGGCTGCAAATAAAGCAGCATAGTTTATTAATGAATATCCAGAAGCTTCAAAGATGTTTACCTTATCATCTGTTATGGATTGCTCCTGGAAATGCTTAAAATAATATTTTTAAACAGCTTACCTGAGTAATGACATTAATGGCCTTTCCTTTTAAAACTGGGATATCCTCTAAAAGAACTTGGGCTTAAGTATTCTTTTTAAATGAATAATCAAGAATAGCTATGTTCTCTTTTGCTCAACTTAACTGTAGCTATTCAACAGTAGTACCTTTTGCTAATTTGCATTGCATTATCACAATTATATTTGAAAAAATTCTATTTATCTTTTTTTTTTTACATTAAATGCTACTATTCAAGTCCATAAAACCATTATATTTTTTTCCATTCATGAGTGTATAATCAGGCACAGAATTTTAGAAAGGGTAATTTTAAAGTTCCCTTTTCTAAAAGAAAACAAACTTGCTGAAAATTTCAGTGCAGTGAAAAAATACACATTTTTTCCCCTACAAAACCTTAGGATTACACAAAAATACAGCATAAATATAAACATCAGGCCAAGGCAACATTTTAAAGTGCAGAACTTCACTTGCCACACATGAATAATTCAAATAATGCTGCATAATGCATAGGCAATTCTTACTAGTATTTCAAAACCTAAAGTGACACAATGAGATCAACATATAACAGTAATTCAAATGCATTCTATTTATAATAAATAAGTGCTCATTTGACCATAGAACACAGTAAGCATATTGTCCCAACAAGCAAGCTCTACACAAATACCCTTTTTTTTCCCTTTGTCTGAATGGCGTGCTACCATTGAACATAAAGACATATTAAGAAAGAAAGATCTCATCCACCATCTGGTAAGAAAACTTGTGGGAAGAGACATCTGGAATCTGTGGCATGTACATTTTTCCAGAGGTTTTATCTTTAATCAATCAATTTATACTGTCATATTTTTCAATTTATACTGACTGAAAATTATTCCTTTATTTTCTTCCACATACTCATATCCTCTTAATGTTCAGTTGTTTCATTTTAAGGTTTGGGGTTTTTTTTGGTTGTTGGGTTTTTTTGGAGGGTGGTGTTGGGGAAAAGGGAGGAAAGTAGAAGAGGGTTGCTTCAATTTGCATTCAGCTACTAAGTTCTGTGACGAGATGAGGACAGATGGGGAATAGTTCAAGTTCTAGCCTCTATTAGTATTTTGGTTTGACACAATAGTGCTGCTCCAAATTCCCAATCCTTCTCCCTTTGCAGGGTGGTTTTGGTATACAAGAATTAAGCTTATTTTGGAGAAAACTACGCTGGAGGCTCAGCTGCCTTCCAAATATGCTCCAGTCTCTACAAGAGACACTAAGAATCTGAACCCATTACTTGTCCTGCTTCAAAGAGCATGTGCAGTGGGGGCATCTGTCCAAGGAAGCAGCATGGATGTAGTCTTGAGATGCACATAATGTACATGTGTAAGTCTCAGCTTTTATCCACTGATCCTCCCCGGCCTAAACAAATATCTTGGCGATCTACACACAGGCACAGAGTCGCAAGGACCAAGATTTACAGTGGATCCTTAGTGATCCTTAGTGACTAATGTTCCCTAAATTGCTTCAGAGAATTCTGACTATGGCATTCTTTGTATGACCTAAAACCTTTAAATTTTTGTGCATAAGCCATCTTCCACTGAACAAGCTTTTGGGACTGCCTTAGATGACCCCACTTAGCTTTTCTCGCAGCACATTTTTTCTCCATTCAGATCTATTTAAATGCTGCTGTCAAAAGACCCCCAGTTTATTTTTTATATGAACTCCTCCACTGGCCCCCTCAAACATCAAATTCAGACTTCTTTCCTTTACCCCTTAACACCTCAGCATTTAATGTAATGTTATCCATCTTGGGCCTCGCTCCTTCTGGTCCTGGGCATTGCAGAGTGCTGCAGGCAGCCCATGGCACTACCTGCAGGCAGAGTCCCTCTTCCAGCTGAGATTCTTAAAAAGATGATTTTCCATTGCTGTGTGTGGGTAATGTCTGGATACGAGACATTAGAAAAGCTGTAATCAAAAGACGAGTTCCTACCTGAATTTAACAAGAGTCAAACTGCTCATGACCCAGTAAAAATTCAGATACAAAGCTCACTGGCAGCAGTTATTCTACAGAGTCCCTTTGTAATTGGGCCACCAGTGTAGTCCTGAACTCGTTAAAGTTTCAGTGTGTTCTCATATTGCAAATAAGCAACCTGTCCACCCCCCAAAATTATTTTAAGAAATGCTGAATCCCTTTCTTAAAAACACCACAAAATAATGGGAAAACAATTAAGTCAGAGACAGTTAAGACTACCACTAAAATAAAAGCACTGATTTAATTCATAGCTCTGGAGACAAAGAAGTAGGGCACTAGCATACATTGTACACAAGCCTGTGTGATCTTTCCTCACCACAGGAAAGCCAAAGCTGAAAACCATGTAATTCCCTAAAAATAGTTTCAAACAGTAACTGGGAGGATTAAAACATGTGTCTCACAGTTCTTTGGTTTTGAAATGTGAAATTTGGTCAATTAAATTCATGTCAAAATTCATGAGAATAAATGTCCCTGAATGAGGAAAGCAAGTCAAAGAGCTGAAGGCTGTTACTTGCTGAACAAGTGTGCTACTGTGTAGGTGATTGGGACACATGCAAAACATAATGGTTGAGAAGACACCCTGATGGAATGTGTAAATCTTAATCCTTAGATCTTGACTGCTAAAGCCTTGGAAGTCTTGGAACATAGTGGGTAGGAAGGCTGTACCTCGGCAGGCAGCGGCACGGCGCAGCAAGCGGGGAGGTACCCGAGCCAGCCCGCGGAGAGCGGCTGCATCCAGGCGATGTCTGCAGGGCACCTCCTGGGTATTCCCTGCTGTTGGCACAGCCCCTCAGCTTTGGCAAGAAAACCACACTGAACATTGACTGTACTGCTCTAAGTGCCCAGATTAGCTGTTACGCTTCCCCTCGACGCTATGCTGTCTCATGGAGGCATAATCATAACAATACATAAGCTCTGAAAATTCTTTTAAAGTCAGAACATTGTGAGTGGCGTTGGCCAAGCCACTCTCTCTGAAGTAGACACATAGTGAAACTTTGGTGCAGTGACCTCCCTTGTTTTGTAAACAGAGGTAAGTCCTATATCCCCAGGCAGTGAGATAAAAGTGCAAAACAAGGCTTAGTGAAATCAAAGAAGTTTGAAATAGGCCTTAAAACCATATTCAACACATGTTTACAGTACCTAAATACAATATTGGTCCCCAATGACCTTGAAATTAAAGCGTACATTCTTTGTGTTGCAAAAACATAAAAACATAATAGAGAAACAAGAAGAAATCCCCTCATCAAGCAAACCTAAAAAAAGAAAAGAAAAAAAAAAAAAAAAAGCAAAAAAGCAGGGAAATATGCCATTTTAGGAAAGGAAGTCACACAGATTCCAAAACAAAAAGGGCATATTTTTTACCTGGAATCCTGGAATTCTACAGGGCTAGAACTATGGCTGCCACATTGAAAAACACAAAGAGCACAGTAAAGATGAGCTGCTTTTTTCAGTGATGATTTTCACCTCAAGTCAAAGGTGGTAATGGCCAGAAAGAGACCATTTCTCCTGGAAATTTTTAAATGCACTCACTTCCCTTACAGAAAGGAGAATGGACATCATCATATCATCCTGTCTGAACAGTCAGGAGCAAATGAGTTTGGGAAGATTCTGCAGGATGCTGAACTAAATGAAGCACTCCCTCTAGTCCAGAAAACCCTCTTAATTTTTTTGCTTTTGTGTAGCCTGCAGAGATATTTTAGTGCCTGCTTCTAATTTAACAGAAGTTTCATTCAGCCAGCACTCAGATCAAGGTAATTCAGTGGAGTGTCTGACTACAAATGACAATCCTAAAATCTTAAGTAAGGACCCTTATTTATTTATAAACACATACTTCTGACTTAACTCTTCTCAAAATAATTTTTTAGATTAATTTTTTAAAGCTCATAGGAAAAACTGAAAACTGCATTCTCCAAAAGGACACTGATTTTTCCATACTTGATAATAATATTACAGAAATTGCATTCTTCCATGATATTCATTACCTGCAAAATCAATTTACAAGCACTGGGGGTTTTTTTTAAATTCCTATAGAAAACTGCATCTCACTGTACCACATAATGCTTCCTATACTATTGTTAAACAGAGCATCAGGTGCCCTCTTTAAATAAGGTATTTATCAAATCCCCAGTCAATGCACAAATGCTATTTTTACAAAGGAATTTAAATAGCCATTCCCTCTAGAGCTATGAAAACTTCAGTATAGGAATTCTTGAAAGGTCTAACAAAATTTTCAGTGTATGCAAGTTTTTAACATCATCCAAAAGTGAGGTGTCATTCCTGATGATCAGGCACTGCGCTTTATCAATCTTTTCCAAATCAGACGCAGAATGATCAGCAGAGTATTTTGCAAACAGAAAATGGATTTATACAGAGCTTGAAAAAGGAACCACTTGCTTTCCAGCCACATACACTTCAGAAATATTCCGATCATCACCTGAAATAACATGGTCAAAACTGAGATTTCCTCATAAATGCAAACACTGATTTAATTAATGACAATTATGCAGTCTACAAAACAGTTTTTGAACACATTATTTGTAGCAACCATTTCCTAGAACTAAGAAAGTCCATTTGGTGAGAAATAGTCAGGGCTACCACAAAAATTAATAAATATTTAACAACCCATGAGGGTTTTTTTAAAAAATAAACACAGCATTCAGCTGCTGCAACAGTGTAATGTACTTTCTGTATATTCAGTAGATCCAAACCCCCAAAATTTTATGTATCTGTTCAGAAAATGATTTGTTGCACAGTATCTGAACTGGCTTGGGAACCAGCCCTCAAGAAAGCTGGTGTGACCCAGACACCTCCTCAGAAAGGCAAAAGTCTCCTCATTACAGCATGACACAGCTGTGGCCACAGCTGGCACCAGGCACCCCCAACATCACAGCAGCAGCAGAGCCCCAGTTCAGACACTGCCCAGACATATTTACAAACAATTATGAACCAGAGTGTATTAATGAATGTCAAATATTAATGCTAATTATTGGGAACATGTTAATGTTCATATAAAAATTGAATAAATATATTTAATTACTGCAAATAAATGTATACTTACTTATGTAAAAATAAATTTATTATTAACCCCAACATTAATTTAGACATTTAATATAGGAAATGAGAATTCAACTTGAGCTGAAAATCAAAACATACCTAGATACAGGAACTTCTGGAGAGTGTCCTTTAAAAAAATGGGAGAAAACAAATTCAGAAATACATATGTGCTGTCCCAGATCATAATCATTTGAAGCTTGAAAGAACTGATAAAAACACTTCCCCTAAATATTCCTAGTAACAGTGAAATCAAATCTTAACATGCGTAATTTACTTTTTGAAAACAAGGCAAAATTAAACTTTTGTAAAGTGCTAAGAACAATTACTTAGCTTAAAATGTTTAGATTTAAACTTCAAATAACTCTTTTTACAGAACTGGAATTGTTTCCAGGCTGTCTGACCACATCTATAAGTTTAAGTAACTGCTCTTAACTATCTTTTTTAGTCAGAGAAGGTTTTTGAATGAGAATGTGCTTCCATACCATAAAACCAACACTGCTTTAATGTTAACATAAAAACTGTGCTTTTAACTCAAATTAGCCATCTTGATTGCTTGCTTCATTTTGTAACAGCAATGTAGAAAAGGCAGCCTAACCTTTCTCTGGGAGCAGGCTGCGATTTTTCAGCCTGAACTCTAAGTATTGACTGAAAATAAATTGCTTATTCTTGGCTGCCATTTGTCACTGCAAATACGTAACTGTAATTGTCATCTTGGGCTAACAAAACATGCATTAAAAATATTACATGCATTTTTGCTCATGGTTTTATGGCACTGTGACGGGGGTCAGCAAGATTCTGAAGAAAAAAACCCATGGAACACCTAGGCTGAAGCACAGACAGCAGGGGGGCAGCAGACCCAGCTCCTGTCACCAGAATCACTCCCAAGAGACCTTTTCTGTCTGTATCATGGACCTTCCCCACATCGCTTCCTTTAATGTTTTGGTCATCAATCCTGTTCTGATTACCTCAAAATCATCAGCAGAGAACAAGTCAAAAGGGCTATCTGAAGCCTTCGTGTTGATTAGCAGCGCATCAAATTCTTTTCCCACCTCAAAGTTTCCAATCACACCATCCAGTCCTAGAGCTGAGGAAGAAAATAAGCTCATAAACACATATTCAGTGTCCTTCCACCATGTAGAAGTACCTGGCAACTCACTTGAAATATTCATAAGACAAACAAAAATTTAGATGATTGCAAGGAAAAACCCAAAAACAAATTGAATAGTATGTTAGCACCTGAGCTCTTAAGAGACTTAAGAAACAATAGGTTATATTTTAAAAACATTATAACTCCAAATCGGGCAATGAAATTAAGGCAGAGGTACAGTAAAGCATATAACACTCACCTTGCTAAGGCAGTATTAGACTGCATTTTTTTTAAAGTTTAAGCAATTTTGAAAGGTTGTATAGATATATTGCAATAGTAATATATAGTAATATGATAATAAAAGAGGTATCCAGTGAGTAATTGCAATTAACAGGAACAAATAATTATAAGGTGTGGAAAAATAATCATGCCTAGTCTGAAGGTCTCATACCTACCTGTATGACTTGCCTTGTGGTCTTTAATTTAGCTTTATTTTTTTTATAATTTCATTACAACCACAAGTTCTCAGGTCCACATGCCCTGAAAATCTACAGATTCATCTTCAGGAACTGGGTGCTTGCAAGTGCTTAGAATACCTAAAGAGAAGCCTTTGTGCCTCTTTAGAAATAAATTAGGATTCTTTTAAGTTCCAGAAAGTATCTGTGAGTTAAATCTATTTTTCCAGAAAATCTGAAATTAAGTCATCAAAGAGCATAATACCTGCACAATATTTTAAAGACATTTAAACTCCTACAAATTCTGAAATATTTTGATTACCTACTAGTTTCAACTAAAATGATCTCATGTTCCTTCAGGTTTTTGAGCAGAATGCAATTTTTAGATTAAACACAAGAGGGTGATAAGTGTTTAGGAGCCTTAACAAAGCAAACTATTAGAAAAAATCAATCACGCATTTAAATTCCTGCCACTGAAATTTTCCCTTTCAGTATCGAGGCTACTGGAAGCTTGTAGAAATAATTTATATTCTACCCTTAAAAGTGATTCAGCAAGGATAAAACAGCTTAAAATCAATATAGAAAATTAACACTTTACTAAGGAAACCTAATATAGAAAAAGCACAAGAATAGCTGGGAAGGGAAACCACATTTGAGTTTGGGATTTTTATAAGTCTTCCTTTCTGTGTCTCATTTAGTTTATTCTCACACTTTGTGGAACAGTATATATTGCAGGAAAAAGAACACTATTTCTTCCCTGCTCATCTTCTCTCTTCTCTATTTCCCCCATTATACTCTCCAGGAATTCAAACACAGTTCTGAGAAGACCTGATTGATGACATTTTCACTACATCTTTTAAGCTTCCATTAATAATTCCCCATGGAGCTTTTTGGCAGCTACAGACAGGTTACACTGAGAAGATTTGGAACCAGTGCTTTAGAAAGTAGTGAGCTCACTTCTGGTAACTGAAACAATAACAGGTTTGCACTTACATGTGGATTTCCTCTCTGCTAGATCATACCAGTGACACTAAAACTTTTTTAATTGTATCTATTTTTATGTGCACACTGATTACAGCAAAATTGGTTCTCTAAAACTGGATAACCCATATCCTGTATGATTGCATTCTGCAAATGCAACTCTGTTTTGAACAACCGTGGTGGAAAGTCTGTTTTTCTGCTTTTCCCTGAGTGAAGAGAGATTTGCATGATGTTTTGATTTGCAACAAACTGCCTCATTGACAGCTCAAAAAGCACAAGCAAAAATTAGAAACTGATGACAAATAGAATGCATGATTTTACAGTAATTGCAGTTTTTCTTCTAGGTGATGGTTGCTGAGAAAACAAATTTCCAGCTGGTACAACAAACAGACAAGCACTTACAGCCCTATGACTAAGTCTGAGGATCTTTGCAAAGCAAATGTACAGCCCTGAAAAGCCATTAAGATTTTGTTATTAAACTCTCAGCATTAACAGAGTACTCTTCTCTGAAAAGCCTAGTATGAGTGAGAGAAACTGAAGGATTATCTCTGCCTACCAGTTAGGCACCAGAAAATCCATGAATCTCCCATGAAGACAGGGAGACATATACTCAAAGAGAGTTGTAGCTCTCTGTGTGCACACTCAAGGATTTTCTTCTTACCTTGGCTTCCTCCCAGAGTGGCTAGCTGAAAAGCTTCTTTAAGAGTTAGTCCTGTTTCATTCACTTTATTGATCTGAAGGCTATTAGATGCCACCATTGTTTTCCTTATAGCATCAAGCATAGAAGCTGAATATCCACCTGCGACATCTAGAAGGGATCAGAGTCTTAGAAACAAGCTTTGGGTATAATTCTCTATGTTAAATTTCTATAAGTTTTAATTCAAAGTTCTGCAGCGACATATGTGGTAAACCCAATAAGTTCTACAGCTAAGCACAGCTAAGCAATTCCCAATAAAGGTGCTCTCACACACAGTCAGGTGAATAGAACACAACACAAAACCAGAAACCTGAAAAGTTGATGTTCAGGCCCTGTTTAAGCTCACAACAGCAACAATTCTTCCCTAATTTTTTATATTTGTTTTAAAACAGTTTTGGACCAGCCCTAGATTTCAATAGTCTAGACTTCCTTACTCAAGTAGAGAAAACAAAGGACAACCAAAAACCGGAGACATGCTGACTTTTAAATATGAGCAGGTGAATGTGTGTCCCAGTGGTTTCCAGAAAAAATCACTTTCAGAGCAAACTACTAACCTGTGCCAAGACCAAGCTTCACATTGTGCTCGAGAACCTTTCGCACATTTAAGACACCGCTGCACATCCTGGATTGGAAGAAGAAACACGCTCTGTGTGCTACATGCAGAAAAAGTTCAGGAAAAGCAGGGCTGCAGAGCCATTTTACAACAAAGACCCTCCCCTAATGTGTACAAGATTTGGTTCATTACTTATTCTGTCTGGATACCATGCAGTATCTCATGTCTGCTCAACAGAAAGAACAGACTTTATAGTCTATTTCCCCAAAAAGAATAGACTTTATAGTCCCTTTCCCCAAAACATTATCAGACTTCAAGGGGAAGGGAGATGCTTCTGATATCCACCACTGACAGAAAAGTCAAAAGAAACAAAGTTTTAGAAAAGAAATATTTAAATAGATATAGATATAGACGAAATAACTAAACTGAAAGACCACAAATTAGTCCAGAGCATGCTATGCAGAGGTGGATGGTGAATGGTTATGCTCAATCCAATATGTCATTTACAGTGTAATGCCATATATAGCTTCTATATCATAGCTTTGCTGTGGTAGCACCGACTCAGGGAACTACACAAACAGCAGCTTTATTTAATTATGCACCATTCCTATCTTTTTTAACTTACGAAAAGTTAGAATTTGGGCAATGTGAAATTGCAGCTCCACGAAGACTAAAAAGTTTCAGCTCTTCTTCAGAAAGATGACAGGCATGTGCCATCACAGTCTAAAGAAAAAGAGAATCACAAATTCACTCAGTATTTCATTTACTTCTGTGGCTGTGAGGTTTCTGCACTGCTTTAAATAGCCAAAAACGACACATTACTGTTTAGTAATAATGCACTTCTTGAATTAAGCTCTTAAAACCCACAAGGGAAAAGCTGATTAACTTCAATGTGCCTGACATATCATTCCTTCAGCTTTTTAGAATTTTTAAATATAAGAATACAGGGTACTTGCTCTTGCAGTGACTGCTGTGACCAAAGACAAAAGCAAGAACCTCCCAGTTGTCCTAGTGCTGTAGCAAGCTTACAATTTATATTTTGTAACTAACACAGAGATTAAGTCCTGGGGCTAGGAATACATCAGATGAAAGGGAAGATATATGTACTCTTAGCATGTTTCCTCTTAGCTCTCTAAAGGTTTGCACCAGGTAAAGAGAGTGAGATTAAATATTCTTTACATAAAATATAATCTAATTTTTTATGCAACCAATAAATTACTCTTACTTTTTAGCTGACATAACTGACTTTAAAAATAAGTTCACGAGAAAAATACAGAAGTATAGGATAGGATAATTTAATGGTGGATAAACCCATTATTCCCATACAAATCTAATTGGTGTTACCTCATATGCCAAATGCCCACTGAAAGAGAAGAGCAATAGCTCTGTCAGATCTTGCAGTCTGCACTCAATAAAATTGAGCATGGCACTGAGACTGCTTCCATTGAGCATCTCCTAATGGCACTGTACCCTCTCATCTCTACTCATCAAGCTCACTGTAGCTGAAAACACAAGGAGAATAGCCACATCTTCAGATAAGGACCTACATATGGTAGCTACTGAAGCATATCCCTGCCAATCTGTACTGTTTTTAAAAGGAAAGAAACATTTCAGCAACAGCTCCAAAAAAAACCCTGCTTTTAAAACACTTTTAAAAATTGATTTGGTGTCTTAGTTTGAGTGGATGGGGAGACAATATCTGAGGTTCTGTTGCTATGCTTGGGTTTAATAGAATCCTCTCCCAAATATCAAGGAGCCTGAAGGCACCAGTAATCATGATTTTTCATTACCTTTTTGAGTTGTGTGCATACAAGTCACAGAACTAAGACCTGAGCTTTTGCAGCACAAATATGCTCTTTAGAACACTTGCACACCAAATCAGCAGGCAAAGGACCACGTAACAAAACAAAGGTTAATTCTGTGTACACACTTCTCTAGTCCATATTGATTTCTCAGCAAAAAGGACAGTAAACAAGTCATTTACTGGGGTAAAATTCCAAACACAGAAATGGGAGCTCAACAGATAATTCCTAGGGAGTTTCCAGCTGCCCCTTGTGCGTCTGAAGATTCTCTCACAAATTTTTAAATGAACTTGAGTGATGTTTAGGCACTCTGACTGTAGTTGGGTTGTTCATATTCACTTCTGCATGGGCAGTCCACTATCTAATTAGGTGTGCCCTGGGTCTCCAGCCTGTAATTTATGTTATATATATATTCAATTGTAATATACCTGTGGGCAGGTATATTACATTTATCTCAACAGCATAAAGCTGTAATGAATTTCAGTTCTTCAGGCTAGTGTACCTCTCAAAGCTTGCTAAAATAAGCTGGTAAAATCAGGTGAGAGTGCTTTTGGATAAACAGAGCAGTAAGGTGCAGCTGTCTGCAAGTGAGGGAGATGTTTAGAATTCAACACAGAAGACTGCTTCTCCATAGGAAGAAAATTAAGCTGGTCCTAGCATAATGCCACAGAAGAAATCTTCAGGCAAACTGCAAAAACTGGATAACATCCATGGAATCTAAGGATAACTAGATACTGTCCAAGAGCTACCAGTTCCTACAATACCAGCTTTATCTAGCTTCCTTCTAATCCCACTGCCTCAATTCTCTTTGGAGCCTTTAGAAAATGAATCAGGGAGCATAAAATATGTTTCTTTTTCCCTTCCTTTAAAATACTTAGGAACACAGTGGGCTTGTTTAACGATCCAAGACCTCAACATAGAACATAAAACAAATTTACTTTTCCCCAGATGACACTGACATTCACAGAACAATACAAACTTTTCAGGCAAATACAGTAACCATCATATTCTCTACATGGTTTAATGTAAGTCATATTTGGGAAGTTTTTATGTGATTACCTTGTTGGTTAGCAGCTTGTTTTTATCATACAGTTCAGTGTAATTCTGGTAGGCAGGAAACATGTTCTCCACAACTTTGATTTCTTCCTCAGTCTCACTTATGTGACTCTGCAAGAAAATGCATAGAGCAAGTGCTTTAAACAGCATTGAACCTGAGCAATCTACTGGTGCTAAACAGACATTCATAAAAAATAGCACTGGCAAAGCCCATAGTTTGATCTAGTCCTTGCATCTCTTTTCTCATCAGACCTGAAGAAGTTTTCATAGGACCTAAAGAAGGAGCCCCATTTGTTCCTTAAAGGAACAAAGTGATATGAGATTGTACACATGTCCATCCCTGTAATGTGGCAACACAATGGCCCCACTTCCAGTTTTAGGAAGATGTTAAAATAATAGATAAAATACTACATTATATCATTGTGAGGTGAAAGAGAGAATAAGCCTACAACAGAGTGGATGGTGAGATCAGAGCAGATACCTCCCAAAGGTATCTTTAGATGGTCAGCATGCAGTCTGCTTAAATGGCTCACAGAGCTCTCAGAGCTTACCTGCACGTGGAGATCGTGGGTTTGTGCTAAATCCCCAAGGGCACTCAGCAAGTCCTCTGTGCAGGAGGGGCCAAAGCGGGGGGTTATGATGGGCTGTACTCTGGGATACTGAAAATAACAGAAGATGGGGTTTGTATTCTACAAATATATTTCAGTAACCATAAGACTAGTGTTTATGTGGCAATCACATTTTGTCTTCATTGCTTACTGCATACTTGCCAACTCAAACTAAGCTGTATAGTAATTTCCTTGCTTTCATTAGATATCTCATTAGAAACAGAGAATGAAAGTGGGGGTTTCTTACAACAATTTTAATGAACTTTATTAAAGAATTTGTTTTTATTAGAGCTTTCATCAAGTCACTGAAATTTCACCAGTCTTCAGCAGCACTGGATACTTTTTCATATTTGCTGACAATCTAAATGCATGATGAAAAATAGGTGAATGACCAAATTTTTTTCAGTCACGTTTCTGTGACCACTGAATATATAATGATGCAAAACTGCAAGCTTCTCTAAAACCAAAGCCATTTTCTTGTTCAATCTTCTTTACTCATAACAGTGACAAACCCCTAAACCCCTTAGATAAGAAGAATGATGGTATAATCAGATATTCTATACAGTTGGAAACAGTGGAGAAGACACTAAAAACTGCAGAGGCTTACACCTTGCATCTCTAGATTAAAATTTTCCTAAAACAACAGTCAGCAGGATTACAGGTCTGTCACCAGTCAGAGGCAAGAGTTTAGCACAAGCCAGTGAGTGATAACTTGGACTGCAGTTCCTTGTATTATCTCCCAGAAAAAAGGAGCTCAGGTCTTTGCAAATTAGCCAACTTACTCTAGTGAAGCATAGTTTAGGCATTAACTCTAGTAATACATTCAGTTTAGGCATTAAACTCCAGGCAACTGCTCTTGAATATTTTGAGGTGGGATGTTGAAAGAAGCCACTGAAAACCAAATGCTGATAAGAAAAGTACTACTGTGTGTAATGTTGAAGTGTAAACTTCTTACAGGAGCGTAAGCATGAATGTCTTTAAAAACACACTTTAAGACATGCACTGACCCAAACCACTAATTTTATAGTGGATTAGTAACTTTACTGAAAAAGACAATGATTTGTGCTGGTGAGAGTTCCTTCAATTAGTCTGTCTACTTCTATACTACAGTGTGATAAATTAAATTCCACCTTTCTTAAAAAGAAAATAATCCTTTCTAGGAAGCCAGGTTTTTCAAACTCAGTAGAAACACATGGAACATTGCTCTGCTCTGAGAAAAAAAAGCTGATTTTACACTGTTACAAGTACATTTCTTAACATGACTAGAACATTTTTCAGAGTGATGACATCTGTCTATTACACAGAAATATGTATATTTCCTGATTTATCACTAAGACAACAGATTTGGATAGCAGGATTAATTATTTCATGTGTTCACACATCATCTTCTGAATACAGAAGTGAGTTCAATAAAGAACACTACTTACTTTCTTTTCCAGTAGTTCTCTAACAAACCTGAAAAAGGGTAGAAATAAAGTTGCTATAAATCAGTATTCTATATTATAAATTATGAAAAATATAAAAAATATATACTTGGATACCCTGTTAAATATTTCAGACAGATCAAATGTTTTACAAAATGTTGAGCCAGATTTTCAGATTAAATAAAAAAGGGAACACAATGAAGTCAGCATAGTGACACCAAATTATTCTAGTTTTGAATTTGACTCTGAACATGCAGACTATTGTTCTTTCATTGCAATACTTAGCATTAGACAAGCAGTAATTATTCTGAGTTCTCCCTGAAAACCAAACACATGCTACATTAAATGAATTGAAAACATAATTATAACCTTCAGCTGCAATACTGAAGAAGGAAAAAACAAGCCAAACTTAAATTTGTTTGTCCATGAATTCAAATTGCAGTGTTTAAATCTTTTCAAATCCAAATTTTAAAAGGTGCAGCAATATTTCATATCTTACAGTAGATGCATATGTCCTCATTCACTTAAAGAACCCTTGATTTTTTTAGAAATCTTATATTAATGTTTGTGTATAGACTATCTACTTTCAGGAATATAAAGATTTACTTACTCTGTTAAATAAAATGCTACCTCAGACCTCTACAAAAAACCCCAAGCAGTCACTATGGATAATGCAGATGAGCAAACTAAACACCCTCCTGCTTTGGAAGGAGAAAATTCTTTGAAAGCCCATTTGTTCAGTGTGTGTAAGTGACATGTGAAAGACAGTTTGAGATGCTTTCTGGACAGGATTGCTGTGAATTTTTATGTCATAGTTCACAGTAAGAAAACTGTGTAATTTTGATCACAACACGTTGTATCAATTTTTTCAAAAGTCTTCAGAGGAAAAAGAAAATTTTGCTAGAGGCGACATTCACAGCACTGAAGCTCGCTCTAGATCACCAGATGGAAATGAGAAACTTGAGTTCGACTTCTGCAATGACCAAAGGAGTTTGAGCCCACCACTGTATTACTTTGAGAGCTAAAATGCCAAGTGAATTAGCTATCATCTGCCTGTTTAATCCTCCTGCTGATTAACCTGATCCCACTTGATCAGAAGCTTTATGATCTGAACTTGATCAATAAAATACACACTTGAGCAGAAGCTTTAACAGAAATATAATGCCCAGTCGACAAGCCAAAATTTCAATGTGGCTGTTTTCATTCTTTCTCACATTCTTTGAACAGTGCGAGCTGCTTCAACACTGATGAAATGTGATGAAATACGTTTTGTAAATATAGCCTATAGTTTGTTGGCTTATGTATTTCTCTATGAGGAAAGAAGCTCAGCTTCAAATCAATGTCTTCTGTAGCAGAGCAGACTTGAACACAGGTTCTCATCTTTGCAGCTGACTATAACTAATAATACCATATATGGTAATCTAGAGTTCAATTCCCTAACTTTTTATTAAATCCTCTCTGACAAAGAATGATAGATTCAAATTCTTGATGAATTTCAATTTAATATATGAAGTACTTAGAATTTTATCTAATTTCCATGCATACAATACAAATATTTCTGAATGTTAACTCCAAGTAACTGAAATGATTGTAGTCTGTTTTCTGACAGTGTGACAGATCACACTTCTGAGATTCTTAAAAACCAAGCAACAAAAACCCAACTAACATGTTGCCCTCTTAATGAAACAGCTTTATTGTCCTTCTGCAAAGGTACTGCTGTGATTCAGGTAAGTACTCCAGATCCATGCCAGGAAGCACAGAGCCCTATTCCCTAGACAGCTATAGAGTCCTTGTGGCAACCTCTCACCCAACGCTGTAAAACCTTTCTTATTACACAAAAGAACATTTCTTATTACTCTTATTGGAGGCAGAAGATAGATATTTAAAATAAAGTTCTTTAGATTCTTCTGAAGCTTTTAAAACTATCAGAACTGGAATTTCTGCTTCTTTCAGACCCATTTGGCAGGACTTGCACTGTATTATGGAAACTGGGGATTTACATAGAGGGAAACAAGTGTTAGAAGAGTGAAGGTAACTAATACTGCATGTTTTAAAAATTTCTTTAAATATAAACACCATTAGAAATTCATTACCATTTCTAACTTTTATTGTCACGCCTTCAGCATGATTAGTAAAAACAAGGGAGCAACCTCACACAAGTGCCAAAGATATTTATATTACTCTTAGGGGTTTTCTGTTTCAGCATGACATCTGAAACATTTATATAAGTAAATAGATAGTCTCATGAGAAAAGCTGTATGTCTGCTTAACTGATTTCTGAGCCTGGGTGCAAAAGACAAGAGAAACATGATAGTAAGTTGCAATAATCCAGTCCTGGCTCTCCACTACAAATATTGCCTTCATGTGATCCTCCTTCATTCTCTCAGCTGCATGTTGGAGTAGTTTGACTGGTGCTGTGATGGAGAAGAGATGTTTAAAATGGGGTATATGAGAGCTGAGTTCTGCAACTTGAATAAAGCCTTAACCTAAATGGTGGAAGGAAATAGCTTGGAAGTTAATGGGAACAAAGGAACTGGCTGCCACCTCACCATTGTATGTCAGGTCCCATGACCTCCACACACACAGCTGTGAAAGGGAAAAGAGGCAGCAGAAAACAGACATACCCTCTCAAACCCTAGATCTGTGCTTTCTCCCTCTCTTTAGAAAAGCCAGAGGGATGCTACTTGGGCTGTGCAGCAGCTTTTGCAGGGATTGCCAGGATTGTAGGGGACAGTACTGTTGGAAGAAAGACCCTGTTGCTAATAAATTCACACCTGTAAGCTCTTAAGACAGATCCACATCCACTTTTCAGATGCATGAAAAATCTTACTTTAAAAGGTTATGCCATCAATTTTATCATTTTACCTTTCTGTCTCTTGGACAGAGTCAGCAGTACTCTCTCTGTATTCTGGCACACTGTCATTCACATCCATGCAGACTTTTCCAACAAATGCTCGTTGACCAAATTTATCTGTTGAGATGCATTAGAATATAGATCTCAGAATCACTGGTTCTCAGAAACCATTACCAAAGCTTGTACTGAAGTAAAGAAATTAATTCCACCCCACACAGCTCCATCTAAGATGACCAGAATTTATGCTCCTGTCCTGTCTCTAAGTTAGGATCATTCATGTGACTTTTAAGGATAAAAAGAAAAGACGAAATAAAGAAACAAACAACATTAAATAGGAGCTGTCTTCCATGTTACTACTCAACTTTAGAAATAAGAACTAGATTACTATAGTTTAACCACAACCAGAATTCTTCATGGTAGTCTATGAAGACAGCTGTGACACAAAGGATGAGAAACACAAGCATCGAAGTACAGGAGCTGCAGAAGGCGACTACCTGAAGATGAGAGAAGGCATAAAGATCTCAGCAAACCATCTCTCTTTTTGCTAACAGTCAAAGACTGCTAACAGGCCTCCCACATGCAGTTAGGGGGAGAAATTTCCAGATCTATTCTAGCCTCTTTCTTGAGATATACCCATGCTAGATGAATAAATCAGAAATCATGTGTAAAACATGCATATAATATCCAATTCTAGGCTGTCAAATGTGTTTTAAAATCAGATCTCTTTGTCCACTCTTACTATTTGAGTTGTTTAATGCAATGGCTTCAAAATTTTCCCAATAAATCAGAATAGCTAATTTTTGATGAAACTTAAATATAACATTAAATTTAACATTAAATTTCTCTGCTTTATGAGCTGTCTGAGCTGTGAGAAATCCTGCAAGAACAACATTTTCAAACAGCAAGCATTTGTAACTATGAACAAAGGGAGCAATAAGATTCTGATGCAGCTTCCACTTCTCTGATTTTAGAGGGTGTGTGAAGATTTTTGATATTGATTATCAGATGAAACCTCAGTGTATCAGGAAATTAATGCACCAACTGGGCCTCCTGTCGTCCAGTTCTTTTAAACCTCAAATAAAAAAAGGTTAGAAAAAGCAGAGAGCTGCAGCTGAAGAACAAGCAGACCTAATTCAGCCAGCAGCAGACTTGGGAATGAGGAGAGAAGGAGTAGCAACCCTAGGATAGAGGTGTTTACATGAACATGGGTAACAGGTGGGGGTTGGGGACACAGTGTGGCAGGTACAATGAATAAAAAACAAATTAGGAGAAAGAGAGATCCCTAGCTAGTCTAAACTCCTAAACATTGTTTCCTTCAGCTAACACGATCCACATAATCCTTCAAAACTCACTGTTAGACTTACCTGTAATTTCAGCAAGAAGAAGGGAACTGTCTGTGTGAATTGTTGCAAAGTAGCAAGCTGTAGTCGTGCCATTCTTTAGAGTTCGTCTCTAAAAAAAGAAATCAGTTTCAACCGTCTGAGAAAAAAGCCAGTAAAGCTGCCAAAATGCAGAACAGGAAATCTCATTTCAAACTGCAAGAACATTTAGTTATTGTGAAATTTTGCAGTGAAGTGGGAAGGTATAGATATAGATTTTTAATACAGATTTTTAATTTCATAAAAGCTTTTTTAAGTCTGAGGGTTAATAAATACAAAAAACTCCTCACAAAATTTTTGCAGTGGCTAAACCCATAGAAAACAGTCTGTATTCCTTTCCCCAGACTGGAAATACTGCAATTTATATTTAGAAATACAAACAACTGGTAATTTTTGTTATTTCCTAGTTATGAAAGGCTCTCCAATTTTCATGGTGAAGCACTGTTTATCCAGTGTTAGCAAAGCAAGGCTTTTGGGGAACACAGTGGTTTCCTTTTAGCAACTGATCTAGCTGGAAAAACAAGTCAGGTTTTCATGTATCAAAAACCTTTGTTGTCCCCAAATACCAAGTATCAAACTTAACTGTAAAAGTAAACTGAGCAAAACTGCTGAGAATATGAGCTAATTATTTATCTACTACACCATTTGAGAGGAAATCCCCAAGTTACTTTTGGGAAACATAATAGTAAATTACCAGGTATTTTAGTTACTTTTAATTCATGATGAAATTTGTAACTTCTCTCGTCCTTGGGACTGAAGCAAACTATGTTGACCACTTATCCAACATTCAGGCCTAAACTATACTTTTGGGTTCTGGCTGCCAAGTAATTTCAGAATTTTCTTAACTTTTTTTTTTTTTTTTATGAGATAAAAGGTGGGCTATCCCACACAATGTTTGGAAGAAAGCTAGAGTTAATTACCGGACAAACAGGAAGCCAAGCTCTGTCTTTTCCTCACAATATTCAAATGAAAATCTTTAAAAGTTCCCAAAAAAAGTCTCAAAATAGCAATGTCATTACTAAGACAAGTTATCTTTGTCTTTCCTAGCTTTTAAAATTCAGAATTCTCTACTTCTGAAATCTTAACAACATTGTTAAAGTAAATCTGAAAACATTCTGTTTCCAAATCATTAGCACAAAGAGGAGGTTCCAGCTAAAAGCAGGAAAATTTCACCTAAATAGTTTCTTTTGCTGAGTATAGAAGGTGTTTGCTGGAAACAGGACTTTGATTTGAAAAAAAATCTACTTTTTTTTTCATTACAACTTCATAAGCACAATGATACTTATGAAAAAATATCTGCTCCATGAAAGTTTAGCTCTGTTTCTAACAGATGAAGGTTATAATTGGCCCCATCAAACACTGCAGAGTGACTGGTATTCTGTATCTTTTGTGGGTAAAGACATTTTCCTGACCCTGTTCTATTTGATTCACATGAGGAGAGCCTAAATGTGGTGTTCAGGCTCCCACAACGAACTTCCACCTCTCTCTGGCAGCTCTTTTCCAGATGATACTGTGACCTTGCACCTTGCAGGGTGAGGTCTCCAGACGTGCCAGGGTCACTCAGCCTGCACTGTGACAGCGTGTTGGGCACACAGCTCAAAGGTGAGGTCACCTCTATGTTTCAAGCACTTGAAGGCTTAAAAGTGCTTGTCAATAGAGCTTATGACCAGGCTGCTCCTGCATGCTTTTATCATGGCAGATGGCAGAAAGGAATTTCTTTAAAAATTTGTGTGGCAGGGAACAGCATAACTATTTATTTCAGATTTGTTATGTTACTATATTGACAACAGATGCTGCCAGGGAAATAGACAAATGCAAGGCAAATTATGCTGGCCAAATAATTTAATCTGTTGAAGATATTTCAGTCCACATATTAAAGGATAAATTCAGTTATAGGCCAGAACTAGTACTCTGCAACATGACCTAGCTGCTTGTTGTCCATCCAGTAGATCTTAGAGACTTTGTAAAGCTCAGAACCAGCCTAGCTCAAACACAGTCTTTCTTTGACCCACAATACCACCGAGAGACTCCTTCTAAAGGCCCTGCAGTGAAAGACATTCTCACTATAAAGACTTTAGCAGCAGCAATGTCTTCCTTTACTCCTCCAGAACACTCCAGATTTGTCATCTATCAGAAGTATCTTCTCTTTCCTGTGGTTTTTGCAGATGGTGCGTTCGTAACAGAGGATTTTTGCGCAAGAAAGGAAACATCCCCTGAATTACTTGTTTTTTTACTATGCTTGGTTATTGCTACATTGAGGTTGTCTGCACCTGCTGGCTATACTAATTCTGAGAGCAGATTAGTTGTTGTAGATTAGTAGTTGTCATTATATTCAGAAAAGGTGATAACCAGGTTCACTGTTAACCTTGCGATTAAATGAACTCTACTGTCAGCAACAAGAGAACAAGACTGTAAGTAGCAACAGACCATCATGACTAGCAATTAGAACAGTGGCTATCTTGGCTTTATCTGGTTTCCATGACAGTAAAACATCCTCTACTCTTTCTGCCAACCTTCTGAGAAGATGCCTATATTGCACAAAAATGAATGCTGTCAAGTAGGTAAATGTCGTTTGCAGGACTTACAACAACTCTGGTGTACACTTCTTCTGCAAAACCACTGTCCTGGTATTTGGCTTCTGTTGGGAATGTGTAGGCAGTCAACCACTGCAAAAGAGGCAGGTCTACTCTTGTACCAGTAAATGAATACTGAGGAGCATGAATATGTGTATCAACCAATCCTGGCATGAAGAATTCACTAAGGAAAGAAAATAAAATTGCAATAATCAAAAATGCCTCAAAATTCTCCATAGTAATTAGCTTTGTTTTGAAGAGTATACTTGATTAAAATCCACCAGAATAAATGGCAAGTACAGATTAATCTGTCTCTTCCAGCATCAGCCTATTAACTCCTGCTGCACCTCTACCCATACCCATATTTTGGTATGAAGCAGTTGAGTAATATCACTTACACTGCAAAATACATATATCTAACTGTGAGAAAAACAGTATAAGAGCAGTATTACTCTAATTATATTTAATATTGACCCACCCTAAATGCCAACAAAGGGGAACTGACTTCACAATAACTAAAATTACTCCACTAGAGTAATAGAATCCACCTGAAAAAGAGGTTTGTACACAGTCTTGTTTCCTAGTTTGAATATATATGGAATGCCTCTAGCTTCCAGACCGTTATATTTACAAAATGTGACTTTCTACATGCCAGTTTTCTTCTATATTATTTATATGTCTATATAGATATATAAAATCAATGAATTTCAAGGCTTATTGGAAGAACAGACATTGTGTCTAAAAATGCAGACACAGACACTGGTGAAAAAAGCTCTGCTCAATATCTTGACAGGAAAGGCATATTTACAATGTAACTGTAAAACTATATGCTGTCATGCAATGTTCAGGCAATTACAGGAATGAATATATATCAACATTACTAGGAAGTTGCTATGGCTATTTTGTTTTGTGCTGAAACTCCTTACTGCATAGCACTTCTCTCACTCCTCTTTCCTTTAACCTGAATGAACTGAATTTTGTCTCTTTTTAGCTCCTCTTTTTTGTTTTCTTGCAAGCAATAAATGCTGCAAAGTCTTCCTTAATCTGATTCACATTCTCAGCACCTTCCATTTTCCTCAGTCTATTTCAACTGAAAAAAAAAAATCTGATTACTCCTATATACTGTATGATTAGCCTTTCAGCAAAGCATAAAAGATTTTTAACAATTGATTACTAGAGGGTAGTTGCAGCTCTCAATTATAAGCTATAAGTTGTTTACAGTGCTACTACATGCAAGGCATAGTCCAAAACTTTTTCACACAGTCCAAAACTTTTTGACTTCACCATAAAGTTGGAGGATTTCACTGGATGAAGAAAAAATAAATGCTCCAGCTGCAGTATGGTAAGAAATCAAAAGCTCTGTGTTTAGAGGGTTTAAATCTTCTAATTGCATTAATTTTTATTATGCAATGTGTCAAAGTCCAAGCAAACGAGTTTAATATCTGCAGTGTCAGTGTTACCTACATTTACCACATCTAGACTTTAATGTTAGGCACAGCCCACTGCTAAAATGGATACAAAATGTAATCTCAAGAAAGAATGGCACTCACTTCCATGAACACGGAAGTGATTATGCCTGAAAATTAAATATGGCATTTTATTCTGCGCAGCAGACATCAGCCAGCACAATTCACCCATGTCTGCAACCCCAAAACAAGGAAAGCAAAAAGAACATGGACTGTCTGAGTTGCATCCAGAACACAGGCAGCTTTGGGTAAAGAGCTCTCACTGCACTAAAATGGAATTTTGGCTATTAAATGCATGGGCATCATATGGGTTCAATTGCTCCCTGTGAAAATGTATTCCAAAGACTTGCTTTACCTCACTCACAGAACAAACTGCATTTGCTGTAGCTAATCTTAACCAAACACGTACTGTTTACTCAGTTGTCTTATGTCAGATGTTTTGAACCCCCATGTCTTAGCCAGTTGCTCTAGCTGATCAGCTTGCTCCACAAACACAATCTAAAAAAAAGAGAAAACATAGTTAAGTACCTAAAATGTGCATCCCACATCAGCTTTATGTGAAGGCAAAAGAAGTTATATCTTAAAACCAACCTTACACACTTACTACAGAGGTGTTAGGTTTGCATTGAGACACTTGTTCTTCCTGACTATCAAGCATGATTTTGAAATACTTTCTCATAATCCAGTGAATAACCGCACCCACCTTGTAACTTGTAATAAAACAATTAATTCCTCCTCAGGTAATCCACAGGCAGAACAGCACAGACCTTGGTGTCCCATAAGGTAACATCACGCTAGCAGTACAGTCACTTGTGAGGAGTTGTACAACAGCCTTACAGGAACGCAGGTACAGCATTCACAATCAGAGGGGTCAAATTACCTGTTGTGCCTATGACTGACTGACACCAAGCTAAGGATTTTCTAATTTTCTCCTTGGGCTGGTCTTTTTTAATCTTTTCAGTGCCTACGATGAGAAAATAAATTGAAGGGGGAAATGTGGATAATATTTTCACTTTACAGAATGGGCTAAAAAGATGCTGAGATCTTTGTTTATTTCAAAATAAAACCCTGCAATCTGGAGCCAAACTCAACCCCATTTGACTCCTAAAGAACATAGACTCTACTGATGATGAGTTGCTGTTGCCTAGTCAGAATTTTAACACATTTCCTATTTATTTTTAACTTCCGTGGTATTTTAATCTACAAGATGACTCTTAGCAGCTGAATTCTCAACTCTTTGATTCTCTGGTCTATCACTAATAGGCATGACAGCTCCCTAGGAAACAGAGACTGTGGAGCCTAGGAACTGCAATGCCCACTACAGGCTCCATGTAGGATTCAAGTTTCCTCATCCCTTGACAATTTAGAGAACTTGGAAGTCTCCCCTGGCCAAAGACTGCCTATCTGAACTTACAGAAATTCCTGCCTCTAACCCCAGCCTCTGCCAGAAGCCAATTCACAGTCTTGTAACTCCCTTGGTATAAGAGCTCATTCCCCTAATTTCAAGGGAATACTCTTCCTGCTATCAGTTTCCTTCTGCTCCTGGGATGACGTCCACACTGAGGGCCTGAATCACCCTCATGACAGCAGTTTCTAGGGCATCGGTTAAAAAGAAAAACAAAACCATATTATAAAAGGCAAAGCTTAGTACTTGTAAAATGGCAATAGGAAGAAATTTAAGATGAAGAGCAAGAGGACTGAGAAAAGCATTGTTTAGCACTTATTTGCATGCCATTTTTTATGTGTATGCTTCTTTTGCATAGAAATTCACCATTTTCTGGTTTTTCCATAGACAAAAATAAGCAAAGCTGCTAAACCATAAATGCTGCTAAACTGTAGACAAGAAGTTATTGGCTGCCTAGTCTTGTAAACTAATCATGGCTGGTATGATTTATATTGTTTAAAGAGCAGACGTTTTACATTTTCAGTCAGTAAAAATATTAAAATAATGCCATATAAATAAATGCCACACTAGCAAAAATGGTGAGATTGTAGTATTCCATTAATAGGTGACAAGAAGCAGTACTGTCCTCCATGCAAAGAGGAATACATCCAACTTAATTTAACTGCAGAAGGCTTGGAATACAGACCTACTGAAATATCTGATGTGCGATAAAGAAAAATGTCATTCAGATATTGAAGTCAAAATGGATACAGAATGAGCAATGTTAGAGCTGCTGGGGGGGAGAAGGGTGAAGAGGGAGGGAAAAAAAGAGAGAGAAAAACATGAAACACCAGATGACAAATTCTGGAAACAGGCGTTGCCATGGAAAAGCAGTGGCTGTTATGTACTCTTAGGGTGCAGAAAAATAAAATACCTAAATCATGGAAAAATGAAGAAAATAGGCTTCAAGGGAGCTGGATACATTAAATCAATTCTAAATCTGACACCTGGTCCATTATGGTAAATCAACAAGACATCTACATCTTTTTCAAACAAACTTCCCAATGGAATTCCTTAGTCAACCAAGAGTTGTTCCCCATTGCTTTAGGATGCATTTCTAATGCTGAATCCTTTAAACTCTTTGAGATCCTATGCTTGGATATTTGCTCCAGTATCTGCTTGTGCATTCAAGATAACCAACTGGATGCACAGTTCTTTAAATTAGTTCTGCACCTCAACACTGTAGAAGCAAGAAGAAATTCTCAGTCTAGAGAAGTGCACAAGACTAAGAACTTCAGCTTTAAAGAAGGAAGTCAAGGAGAATAACTGGCACTTTGGGAAAGGTATATCACAAAACACAGAATTAGTGGCTGCTAACCCCACTGTCCAAACACTTCCATAAGTTCTCACGTGTTACTTGGGTAATGGGGCTAAAGAATCCAAAGATCAGGGGCAAAGCTCTCCCAACACTTGTGACTCACTCAGGCCTTTTGTATAGCCAAAGTGATGCCCAAAGCTCTTCCATTAAAGCATAGCTGGTCAACTAAACCGTGCATCAACCCTGATGCAGCAAACACTGAGTGCCTTCAAGCACCACAGTGCAAATGTTTTACTAACAACAAAATGGAAAGTGAATTATACTGGCTGAAGGAACGTGGTCTGCTTGGATCCAACAGTGCCTGGCTCTGACATTCAGGGGTGAACATGAGAAGGGGTCCATCCCTCTTTCCCCTCCCACATGCTCTCCTCCCTCCCTGTTCCCACAGTTATTAAATGATGCCTATTGTTTGCCTAGTTCCCAAAACTGGAATGTGAGGCTAAATGAGAGACAAGAACACTTGCAACAGCCAGCTGCGACAGGAACTGCCCAGCCTGCTGAGAAAGGGGAACTCCAGATGGATGGTATCTTCCTCCCTGCACAGCTGACAAGTACACTTGTCCACTCACTGTCCCGACAGGCTGAAATCAAATCCTTATTCCACAACTCTTGCTCTTTTCATGACTTCCACAAGGGCTTTTAGCTAAACAGTTTTTTCTATTTACTTAATATTCTACTCACCTAGGATAATTACACCAACATTTCAATAACAACTCACATTTTGCACCTATGTACAGTTTCTTTACCCTGAGGAATGTTGGTCTTTCTCTTTGTTTTTCCTCAAGGGAGACCTACACTGCTCTGCAAACCACTCAGTTAAACATGGTCCTTTGCTAACTTGATGATAAACTGGGGTTTTATATCCAAAGGTGATGGTTTTTTCATAAAACATTTTTTTCATCTGGGGCAAAGCAGAGAGTTGACACTTTGCATCCCTTGGATGTAAAATGCAGGGACTCACACTGCAAAACAGAACCCAGTTGTTCATATAAGCTCTCTGACACACAGTGTGAGAGACCATGCAAAATTTTTCCATGATGGAGTCAGCAACATCAGGCAAAAGAAGGATACCTGTTTAGTTAAATTTACATCTTTGGGAGGAAAACAGGAGCAGTTTTGGTGTAAATTTGAAAAAAAAAAAGGTAAGTCATTTTCTAATCACAATGTCTTTCTTGAAAAGCTAACTCTTCTGTGATTCCAGTGGTTGCTCTGCATGAGGCTACATTATGAGTAATAGAGAGAAAAGAGAGCATATGGGATACTCACTGTATCAGCCCCTGGAATATTAAAATGTCAAGAGTTTGTAATAAAAAGAGAATAAAATAAAAGTGCTTGTCACTGTATTCTGGTGGGAATTTTATTTTAGGAAGGTAGTGTTTTAATGGATTAAAAAAAAAACCAAACAACTTCTGCCAATTTATGCGAGGAAAACAGTATACTGTGAATCCTTGTTCCCTAGGAAAAGGAGAGAGTAAGTGAGAGCACAGATCCCTAGGTGTAGCTTACTAATATACCTCTTTTTCAAGAAAATCACTAAAAAATCTTGATTTCATATGGATGCTGTGTAGAGACACTTTTCCAGAAATTGACATTCAAGAAAGTGGGATGGGGTATGAATTTCTGCCTTGTGCACCTGAGTTACACCAGCCAAACCTTTTTTCATTTAGATCTATTGTTTTAGTGAACACCAGCCAATACATAATTATGCAGGTTTTTACTCCCTCCTGTTCATCAAAATACAGCTCCTCACAGACTTCAATACACCTTGCACCAGACTCCTCAAAAGCTACAAAAGAGCTGTCTTGAAACAGGCCCTCATGGACCCGTGTGAATAGAGAAATGCAGTTAGGGCTCACACGGTGTTCTGCACACATTTCAAAAGTTACTGAAGCCTGACACACTGAAGCCTGTTATTTAGCCACAAGAAAGAAAACTACTTTTTTGATTTCACATAGGGTGACCATATGTTATTGAGCTTACAAGAAATCATCAGTCTACTTGCACAACCTGCACTATGAAACTGAGTTTCAGGTGTGATAAGGGTTAAGGAAATGACATTGCTTCCCTGCCAGACTCTCTCCGACATTACCAGTAAGTGCAATGCTTGTTTCAAGCTTGGTTCATACTACTGAAATGCCCAACATCACCATCTTTCTAACTCTTTATGTGTATATGCCCTGGGGGGGATTTTTGTGACAAGAGGACAAGAAAAGCCTCATTTAGACGGCTGTGCAGTGGGTAGACAGCTATTTTCACTATCACTGTTTAGACACCCTGAGAACAAAAAACCAGCTTGTGAAACTGAAAGAAAACAGAGAATTTGAAAGAATGCCAGCTCTAGGAACGCTGCTGTTCCGGGAACACTCAGCACACCTCAAAGGCAGATTTATGCCAACTGCAGAGTCGCGCCGAGGGGACGCTCCATCCCGGTCAACTCCAGCTCCCGCAAGTGCGAAATTCCTTCTCCGCGGCTCCTGCCCCGACAGACAGGAGTGCGAAAATGTTCCGCTTTCTCTCCACAGACCGGCGGAGCCGGCCCTGCCTCTCGCCACCCCGGGACGCGGGCTCAGGGCCGCCAAGGGTCATTCCCAGCGCCCCGGCGGAGCCTGCGGCAGAGCGGGCTCCCGGCACGGCCGCCCCGCCGGGCGGCTGCCGGGCATCTCCCCCGCCGCCCGCACCGCGCCGGCGTCCGCGACACCCCGCCCGAGCCCCCCACTCACTGTCCCGTTATCGTCCACCCCCAGAAGGTGTCCGTGGAGGATCTCCATGGGGGCGGAGGCGCTGGAGTGCACGAAGGTCCCCTTGAAGACGTAGGCGAGCGGCGGGCGCTGCGCGGAGCTCATGGCGGCGGCGGCGGCGGCGGCGGCGGCGGCGGCGGCGGCGGGCTGGGAGCTGCCACCCCGCGGGCTGCCTCCCCTCGGAGTCTCTCGCTGCCGCCGGCGGCTTCCTGGAGCTGTCACCATTTCCCCACCCCCTGGTGACTTTCTTTACGGGGAGTGGTTGCGGCGCAAGGAGGGCGGGAGGCCGCGCCGCACCCTTCGCCTTCTCCCGGGCGGGCGGCGGACGGCGGTGTGCCCCGGAGCCTCGGCTTTCCCGCCGCCGATGCCCCCATCCCGGGGATGTGTTTTCCCCCGTGCAAGAGAAGCGAACGACAGGAGAGATGCCCGGTGGGTTTTGGGGTCCCAGTTTCTGGCTGGGAAGCGGTGAGAGATTCCACAATGTATCTGGAAGTGTTTTACGATTCTCTGGCAACTCAGTTTTGCAACCAGCCTGCTGCGGGTTGTGACCACTTGTAGAAGTTTAATTTACAATAGGACTTGTAGGTTGGAAAAGACCTTTAAGACCTTCAAATATCAGACTGTCTCGTCAGTCCTCGGCCTCTGTATCGGACATTAGAAGAGTGTAGGAGTAGAGAATAGATGCCAGCTGAGGTGCCAGAACTTCCAGAAGAAGGCAGCCTCATCCAATGCAGGTGGTCTGCATAAAAAGAGAAAACAACCTCAGGAGAATGAAAGGCAGAGAAAATTAATTTTTTTAACTCAGAGAAATGTGTCTCCGGAACAACATTCTGCTCCAACAACCCAAGTCAAAGTACATAATGAACACATCCTAAGAGGATCACTGTTGAGAGTGTTGGAACTAAGACTTCACAAAGGCAGAATTATGTGCATCAAGGATAACACCATGAATTTCCTCTGAATTAATGTTTGAAGTGACCTTTATTCATCAACTTATCAAATGACAAATGAACTTGGCACCAAGGGCACTGACACTACCGTTCCCATGGCTGCATTGCAAAGTTTGTCATTACATGGTTTATCATTAAAGACCTTTGCACTCCCCATTGTGCTGACACTAAGCAAATGCATGGCAGATTATCTTTCCTACAAACTCTCCAGACTAATGGTGGGAGGAAAGAGAAACACAGCAGAAAAGTGCAGAATAAATTTAATTTTAGTCTGCTATGGGCAAGTCATCAGCCTCTATCTTGCCTTCATTGCATAAGAATGTGTTATGTTGCCAATAAGGAAGTTAAAAAAATAATGGATTTATTGATATCAGTGGGATGTTCATAGGTGGCTTTTGATATCATCTTAGTCAGGCAATAGTGTTCAAAAAAAAGAAAAAAATAGACATGCAAAAGTGACTTTTACTTACCTATATTGGCAATTCTTATGAGAGTTCTTGCAGTTTAAGAAAACTCACAATGACATAAAATTGTTATTTAAGACACATTGCAGCTTTCTATTGTATTTCTACCATCTTTGACATGAGAAAATAGCACACAAAACAAATCACAAGTCTTGCAGATTAATCTAGAAGATCTCCAATCTTCTAGTTTGGAGAAGAAACTGGCATAAATATCTTTCATGCAGTTTAGTCTATTTAAAACAAAATGACACTTTCTGGTTCTTTGAAATGCAGAGTAACAAATTTTTCAAAAATAGCACCAAAAGTCTTCTCAATTAGGACTTGCAAAAAACCCTTTTCCAAAGCTGTTTCTCAGGGTGTTGCAGTTGAGATCATCAAGGCTGCAGCTGAAATGAGCTGTTTTCCAAGCTATTACTCCAGGCAAGGAAAATTGTCTTTTGCAGCAGGAGGCATAAAGAGTGGGAGAAAGGCTGATTTTGCCACTGAGTAATAAGGTGAGTGGAAATGAGAAATAGGGTGAAGGGACCAAACCCTGCAGCAGTAAATTCACTTGCTCCTCCTGTGAAGACAGCAGTGAAAACAGTTTTCCCAGGAACAGCTGCTGCTCCACACGAGCTGCCTTTGCCCTGGTGGCAGCAGGCAGCACAAGCGCTCGGAATTTGGTACCAAAATTGTATTAGCCTGATGTGCATTAAGTGAAGCACACTGCTGTCCTAGGACAGCATACTGGAGAGGTAAACCAAGGGAGCTGCTGCTACTGTGCTCATTTGCTCTGCTGTTCTAAATCATATTCAGAGCTCACTGCTTCTGAGGAACCTTTTGGTTGTGTGCTGGGGAAGGGGGTTGATCCTGAGAATGTCTGTCTGCTCCAACCCTAGTTTTCCATTAAAAAATCTCAGGGATTGCCTCCAACATCCTTTAAAAAAGAAGTGCTGTGATTTGAGTGAGATGTAATCCAGATAGTATTTATGCAAGAGAAGAAAACAAAAAATATGGGCAGTCTTATTTGTTGTTGTCTTGTTTCATTAGCACTTTTATGGGAGAAATGTCAATAACAAACACTGCTTATGATATTGTATTTTATTATTTTTATTTCTTTTTTTTTTTTTAGCTTTAGTGTGTTCCAAACACTCTGAAGTTATACAATTTTCTTGTCAAAGGAATTGTCATAAAGAGGTCTCTTCTGCTTTTTCCAGCTGTCACATGGGAAAGCACGGGAGCTGTGGAAAACTGTTGGTGGAAGAATGGTTAACACCCTTCCTTCCTCTCAGATTCTTTTTTTATTTTAATTTGCAACCAGTTACATATGCATGCCCTAGATACTGACATGAGTCAAGGTGAGACTTTGGCCAACTTTGAAAAACTGAGCCATTGCTCCAAAATGTTGCAAGACTGAAGTATATTTGTTTTTTTCTGGGATAAACTGGGCTAGGCACTTCACCATCTGGAATAGAAGTATAATGCTCTGTTGTGACTGGTACATAGTAATTAATTTAAGGAGTAGCTTTTTTTTTTTTTTTTTTTCTCCTTCCCCAAAATAGTTGATGATCTGGAGAGAGACATTTAGCTTTTTATAAACCATGAGATGGGTGTTCGTTTAGTAGAATTTAGTATTATCATATATGTGCTAATACATTTAGTAATTAATAGTGTGTACTTTGATCTAATACTGTTTTAAAAAAAAAGTCTGTCTCATTATGCAGTAGCTTATCAGACTCTCTATGTCTTCTAAATTATAGAGTTCTAGGCAATTATTGAAATTAGTCTTTAGGTGAGTCCTGAAGCCAAACATATTCAGGATTAGAAGAACAATCAGTCAATGTATTTCTAAGAGCACTAGGACAGATTAAGAATGCCTTTATTCTCCTTAGCACTTTCACTTTCTGATCTTTTCTTCACTTGTCACACTGTGCCAAGGAAGAATTCAATTAGTTGAGTCAAAGTTTCAGAGCACCTAAGCTGATCCTGCAACTTCTGAGAAATATAAGAAAAAGAAACCTGCTTCTTCCCACTGCTTTCAAAAAGTAGTTGATGGACAACAAGAAACTCCTCTGTCGTGAGCCTGTTGAGGTCAGTGCCTGTGCAGCCTGAGTGCCAGGATGCCAGAAGTATTACTCTGGCAATGGAGTTATTACAGCATTTATGGTCAATATGGACCTTGTCCATAATTTGTAACAGAGCAGCTAGGTAAGAGGAGAGGAAAAAAAACGCAGTTGATTTTTCTGCCAATTTTCCAGTATTTCCTGGATAAGGAAGAGCTGATTATGCAGCTACTCAATCCTTGGGATTATTTTAAAAAAACCAAAATCCAAAACAAACAACAACAACAACAGCAACAACAATAACAAAAAAAAAATTGAGTGAAGCATGATAAATACCCACTCTCAAGTGAGAAATTAAGTTGGGAGCTAGGTTTTAATCCAGCTCAGGCTACTTCATATGCCTTATTTTCCCACAAAAATTTATATAATCAGGATATGTTACATTACTTAACTTTTCCAACTCCAGGTAAAAGTGAAAATTGCCACACTCCAAAAGAATATGAAGAAATTACAATAAAAACAACCTCTTTGTCATTTGCTACCATGAGTATTCACTCTGCAGGTCCCAGCTGCAGCTTTCAGCCTTTGATACACAGGTCTACAAAGCCTTGGGAAGGCAAGGCTCGGACACTGCCAGGGGATGCTGGAGTTACTTTCTGGTGCTTCCTATCTCCTAAAGAGGCCAGTACTGGCATAATACTGTCATAAAATATCCCATCATTACAACTTAGAAATTGCACATTCTGCTTGCTCACAGATATATAATTAACTGAAGCACAGATTGGCTGATGTTAGTTCTTACACTCATGAATTTTCTTCTGTTTTACTGCCAAGGCTTGTTCATAACAGGATTGTATTAACTAAGCCAGAAAAGTTCCTAAGGAGAGACAACAAATGCTACACAAATATCAGTGAAACTCATCTCTCATAACAAGAACAAGCACGAATAGGTGAAATATGTCAAAAGATTTTATTGACAAATTTGTTGTATTTTCCACATGACACAAAGGATGAATCAGTGTGCTTGGTGCACTTTATCTCTGATCATGTTAAAAGAGAATACAATAGAATTTGGGTGTCTCCTGCTGTTAGCAGAGGCTTATCGGGAAAAATATGGGCATGACTTGCTGTTATTGCCTGAGAACTTTCACTGAGAAACTTTATCCATGGGATTGCATTGCATGCTGAAGCCAACACACATTATAGAATGGGGTCGGCTCATCTCTGGTCGTGGCAATATCATAGAGCACTGCAGGTAGCTGTTCAAAGAAGACTTTATTGTTAGTCTCATTTTCATGCTTAAAAACCAATAAAACCAAAAAATAATCTCCAATGTACTATCAATGGTGATTTATATAGCTTTGCATTGCTAACAGAAGATCAAACATTTTAGACATGTAGTCACAAATAAATTGTCCTAAGGAATTAAAGTGAGATGTTACAATTTGTTTCTGCTATATTGCTGTACACACATGAACACTTTTCCTGCTTTACCAAAGAGCAAATTTCACCAATGCTGGAATTAATTTTCTTTTTGAGTGCTTTGTGAACTCTGAACCATGATGAATAATCTAATTCACACATGTAATTAATTGTCCGTGCTTCCAAACCTGCTCCTGTACAATCACTCAATAATTACAATGTCTTGACCAGCAGTTGCACTTCCAAGCTGTTTTAAGGATCTCTTCAAGTGTGACAATGTTCAGTAGAGCAGCAAAATCATAATGAAAAGTTTGTGATCAGGTTGAAGGACATCTATTAGAAATATGAAAATAACATCGCAGTATTACTGGTCCATCACTTCATTCCAGATGATAGTAAAACATAAATATATAATAAACTGAGAATCTAAAAAATAACCAAATGCTTTTTGAATTCCATTTGTAATAGTGATGCATTTACACTGAACTAACTTACTCATTCACAGGTACATAATTTTATGGATTACTGGTTCTGAAATTGAACAGGAATTTATTTCAATGACTTCTTGACAGAAATTTCCTGCTTTGCATCCAAAACAGGATTTTGAAGCCATCTAAAAGCGGTGGTCTGTAATTCGAGGTATAACATATTTTGAACTTCCCAATAGCTCCTCTTAAAGAAGGACAGAGAATGGAAGGAAGGTGGAAAGCTGAGAGAAAAGAAGCAACATTTCGTACAGGCACATATTTTCCCAAGGTCAATCTAAAAAGTTGATAAAAGCCCCCTCACTTCCCCAAAAGGCAAATACATGTGACAAGCAGGAAAACGTATTCATCACTTAAAGGCTGGTCATAATGTTCATTCTTTCACTAACACTTCACAACCTCACCCTTTCCTAACAGGGCTTCATGGGATGCTGTTTGCCTAGTTTGAAGCATCATGGCTGCTGGTCAATACCCTCTCTAAAGACCACATGAACATGAAAAAACATTATTGCCTACAGCTGGAAAATTGCAGATTTGGATACACCTTAATCTTCTCTCTATTCCTTTCCTCAGTCCTTGTTTTTGTTCATATTTTGCTTAGTATTTCAGAGGATTTTTAATGGTGTCTTTTTCATAAAACCACTGTTTTATCTGCCTTGCTGACTCTTCAGCACTCAGTCACTCAACTTGTAGTACAAGTGTCATTTGGACATCCAATAAATGGGTTTATGCTGGCAGTTTGAGCAGATTGAGCTGCAAATTCAAATTCCTCTTCCAAGCTGTGTTTGTTTTTTTGGTTGTAGATTTGTCTTGTATCTACATTTCAAGTAATGCAGTGTCTGCTTGTGAGCACGAGTTGTGTGCTTGCCATGGTTTTCCTCTTGGTTGAAAGGAGCTAATGATGACTGCAGACATGAAACCACAAAAAAATTCTCCTGAAATCTGTTTGCAAGGTCCTCCAGTAGTTTACTTTTTATACTTGCAGTTTTCTCTTAGTAAAGACTAGGAAATCTGAGATGTTTCTACAGAAATCTGGTTTAACATGCAATCTGTAAACTTATTCATGTAGGAATCATGTGTTAGGTGCAGACACATGGACACATAAGGTATGTGGTATCAGGTATGGACACATTAGGTATGGACACGTGGTGCATTGGATGACCATCAGCTGGCATCAAACCATTTGCTGGTAAGCACCACTTGGATATGCAATTCTAGAGCCACAACAGATAGCATCAAATCGAGCTTCTCATCACAGAATCACAGAATCAGTTATGTTGGAAAATATCAGAGTCCAACGTGTGACCAAACACTACCATGTCAAACACACCATAGCACTGAGTGCCATGCCCACTCCTTCCTTAAGCACCTCCAGGAATGGTGACTCCACCACCTCCCTGGACAGTTCATCCCAATGCCCAGTCACCCTTTCTGTGAAGAAATTCTTCCTAATGTCCAATCTAAACCTTCCCTGGTGCAGCTTAAAACTGTGTCTTCTGGTCCTGTTGCTGGTTTCCTGGAAGAAGAGGCCGACCCCCATCCTGCTACAAACTCCTTCCAAGTGTTTTGGGAGAATGATAAGGCCTCCCCTCAGCCTCCTTTCATCGAGACTAAATACCTCCAGCACCCTCAGCTGCTTCTCACAGGACTTGTGCTCCATAACCTTCACCCATTTCATTGCCCTTCTCTGGACCTGCTCCAACACCTCAAGTCCTTCCTTAATTGAGTGGCTCAGAACTGAGCACAGGATTTGAGGTGCAGCCTCATCTGCATCAAGCACAGAAGGAAATCACTTCCCTAGTCCTGTTCACCACCACACTGACACACACCAGGATGCCACTGGCCTTCTTGGCCCCCTGGGCACACTCTGGCTCACGCTCAGCTGGCTGCTGACCATTGCCCCCAGGGGCTTTTCCCTGGCCTGCTTCCCAGCCAGCCTGTCCCCAGCCTGTAGGGCTGCATAGGATTGTTGTGATTGAAGTGTGAGATCCTGCACCTGGCCTTGTTGCACCTCATGCCATTGGTCTCAGCCTCTCCAGATCCCTCTGGGGGGCCTTCCTTCCCTCCAGCAGATCAACACTTGGAATCATGGCAATAGGTAAGGTGAGAGCTTTAATCCATTGAGGGCACTGTCTCACACAACATCCTTGTTGATAAATTAGAGATGTGCTTCATTGATGGACTACTAGATGAATAAGAAACTGGCTGGATGGCTGTATCCAAGGATTTGATTTTAATGCCTCAGTATCCAAAGGAGATCCCTAACAAGAGGTGTCCCTCAGGGATCTGTACTGGCACTGGTAAGTTGTGTCTTCATTAGTGACAGAACCAGTGGATTGAGTGCATTCTCAGCAAGCTTGCAGAGGACACTGACTGGTGCAGCTGATGTGCTGAAGGGACAGGATGCCATTGAGAGGGACCTTGACAGGCTTGAGGACTGAGACAATGTGAGCCTCATGAAGTCAACAGTACTGAGTGGATTTGAGCAGTCACCAACACCAGCAGAGGCTGTGAACTGAGAGCAGCCCCGCATGATTAGGGCATTTTGGTAGATGAAAAGTTAGATATGAATTTGCTGCATGCCCTTTCAGCCCTGAAAGTCATTTGCATGCTGGGCTGAACAAAAAGCAGTGTGGCCAGCAGGGTGAGGGAGAGGACTCTGTCCCTTTGCTCTGCTCTTGTGAGACTCCACCTGCAGTACTGCATCCAGCTCTTGTGTTCCCAGCACAGAAAAGACAAGGACTTGTTAAAGGAAGGGATGAAGATGATGAGTGGCCTGAAGCACCTCTCCTGTGAAGATGGAGAATTAAGATTCTTTAGGCTGGAGAAGAAAATACTACAGTAGAGATTTTATTGTGGTTTTTCAATGTATATTTTTCCTACATTGATCTTAAATAAATATTTCTTGTAATAAACACTTTTACCTGAGCCTTTAGTGATAGCACTAGGGATAGCAATTTAAAACTGAAAAACTGTCAATTGAGATTGGCCATAAGAAATAAATTTTGTACTGTAATACTGTAATGGTGGTGAGACACTGGAACAGATTCCCAGAGAAGCTGTGGATGCTCCATCTCTGGAGGCATTCAAGACCAGGCTGGGTGCAGTTTTGAGTAACCTGGACTAGTAGAAGGTGTCCCTGCCTGTGGTAGAGGGTTTGGTCTAGATGAGTTTAAATGTCAAAAAACTCGAAACCACTTTGTGATTCTAAGTATCTTCCTTCTTCTGAAGATATCTTTTTTTTTTTTTTTTTTCCCAAAGGTAATAACAGTGTTCACAGTTTTACGGAGTGCTCTTCTTGAATCTCAAGTTGACATGAGGGACACGTACTGAGTCACATACCCAGGCTCTTGTTGACACATCCAGAAGAGAATCCTGACAGAATTCACAAAATAATAATAATCGAACAGAATTCACAGAGCTATTGCCAAAGGCAATGCTGAGGGAAAATTGTTCTGCTGGAAATGCATCTGCAAAAGCTCTGGACAAACTTTACTGACTGAAGCATTATGAACATACAGATGGGCAACATACCACAAAGCAGAACACCAAGACACAAAGAAATGTTGCAGAGGCCATGAATGAATGTTAGGAAGCATTGGATCACTTGTCCTTTCTAGCCAAGGGCTGTCCAAGAACATTGTTTCATCATGCTTGGTGTTCTTTATTTCCTCACTTCAATTTATTGACTAGATTGTAACTAACAGCACCTTTTCAGTTCTGTTTTTATGTGACTCCTCTTTATGCTGTAGTCTTTCTCCTACATATCACACAAAGAATCTTTTAGGCTGGAGAATGCCTCTAAGATGATTGAGTCCAACCTTTGCTCACCACTAGACCACAGCACTTGAGTGCCACATCCAGTTGTTTCTTGAACACCTCCAGGGATGATGACTCCATCGTCTCCCTGGGCAGTCTGTTCCAATGTTTAGCAACCATTTCCATGAAGAAATTCTTCCTGATGTCCAACCTGAACCTTCCATGGTGCAGCTTGAGGCTCTGTCTTCTTGTCCTGTTGCTGGGAGAGCCTGGGAGAAGAGCCCAGCCCTGTGTTGCTACACACTCCTTCCAGGCAGCTGTAGGGGGTGATAAGGTCTGCCCTGAGCCCCTCCAGACCACACACCCCCAGCTCTCTCAGCCACCCCTCGTCAAACCTGTGCTCCAGACCCTTTCCCAGCTCCATTGCCCTTCTCTGGACACACTCCAGCACCTCAATGTCTTTCTTGTAGTGAGGAGCCCAGAACTGGACGCTGAAGCACACAGAGGTGTGGCCTCACCAGTGCTGAGCACAGGGGGACAGTCACTGCCCCGGTCCTGCTGGCCACACTGTTGCTGATTCACACCAGGGTGCCACTGCCTTTCTGGCCACTGGGCACACACTGTCTCGTGTTCAGCTGCTGTCAAACAGCACCCCCAGGGCCCTTCCTGCCATCAGCTTTCCAGCCACTCTGCCCCAGCCTATAGCACTGCAGGGGATTGTTCTGGCCCAGGGGCAGGACCCAGCGCTTGACCTTGTTGAACCTCATGTAGCTGGCCTCAGCCCAAATGAATGGAGGAATACCATCACATTCTAATTTATTCTCAGATGTGTTTGGTTGCCTTGCAGTATTCAAGGATTGTTATGGTTGATACAAGTTTTCTTCTGACTTCCTTAAAACTTCCAGCAAATTTTCCAATTTTTTTTAAATGTGCTTTTCAGTTTTTTCACATTAGTGGCATGAAGAGATGTCCTTTTCCATTCAAGTTTTAAGCTGAGACACTAAATGCAAGGCTGTTAAACTGTGGTGTGTTCCATGGCTGTTCCCTACATTCATATATGTAGCTAAATTTTGTATAAATAAGAGACAACTGTGATCCTATAGTCTGATGATCTATGTAATATGTGCCAATGGCAACACCTGAGTTTTTCCATGTTTATTCAAATATCTCTAGGAAGACCTTGATTAATAATTTGCCCGCAGTAGAGAATTCATTTTCGATAAGATGTGCCAAATTATTTTCATTGATAACTACCTCTCCTGGCCAAAAAAAAAAAAGAAAAGGCACTTTATTTATAATTTGAATTTGTTCACATTGGATTCCCAAACAAAAAGAATTTTTTATTGAGTAGGAAAACTCTTTATGAAAGTTGTGCTTTCACTAGTACCAGCAGATCCCTTCACTCTCTGTTTGACAAGCTAAATGGATTGTGGTTTTTGTCCTTCATGATACAACCTATTTTCCCAGCTTAAACGTTCCTTATGTCTTTTTCTGATTCTGTCTGATTTCAGTGTCTGTCATGGATGCTGAGAACTGAATGCCATATGCTAGAAACAATCACGGTAAAGCCAAATGCAGAGGTTATGTAATGTCCCTATTTATACAGCTAAAACCAGCATCTTTGTCACTTTGCTTGTACTGTTGCACTGACAGGATACATTGCCTTATAGACCACAATAAATCCCATGTCTCAGTTAGCTGCAGAATAAATACAATATACATTAGTCACTCATGAGCATACGCCCTATATTTGTTTCTGTCTATGTATGCAGAATTTGCTTCAGACAAAGCAGTCAAGATGTCCAAATCACAGAAGTGGATTCCATTATTTGCTACTCTTCCTATCTGTGTGTTTTGCAGAGTGTACACAGTGAAAATTTGTATTTTTTTTTTTAATGGCTAGTAAGACAAATGTGGAGCACAGCATCGGTATCTCCACAATTCTAGTGGAGATAACCATAATATACTTTCACATGAATAGTGTGGCTAGAGGTCTGTCATTTTCATACGAGTTAGTGAGATGGTCAAAAACAGACTGATAAAACAGATTAGCTAAATATTCAGTGTGATTTTTTTTTTTAATTTTAGAGGTTTTTTTAAATTTTATCACTCCACTATAGCAGAAAAATCTTATTTAAGAGATAAAAGCACTCAAAATCATTGAGGCAAATATGTACTGTGCTTTTTTCCTTTCACTGTTTCCTTTAATACTTGTGGGAAAGAGGAGTGGTATCTCTAATCCAAAGCATCTATGTGCATCACCTGGCACACATTAGTAAATCTTTGCTCTGAAATTCTTTAAAAATCATTAAATTAAAAAATATGAAGCAACTTGTCAAGGTTTCCCAGACGGGGCGTATTGAATGACAGCTCACCAAGGATCTGGGGACGGAGCTGTGCACTTACACCCTCACTTCCCTCAGCATTAGGCTCCCAATTGTCAGCCTCAGTCTGCAGCAGGGGGGTCACTGCTGACCCAGCGCTGTCAGGCAGAATGTCACACGGGCTCCTGCTGTGTCACCTCTGGCAGTTACCTCTCTGGTGTGTTGCTGGCTAGGAATTCTGGGCATCTCCTGGCACTCATCTTCACTCAGCTCTCTGATCTCCAGAGTCTCCCTTCACTTCCAAAGAGTTGTCTTTTTTTTTTTTTTACCCACTCTTTTCCAGGCTCCAGCTTTCCTAACCCAAATAGTCTGTGTGCAGAAGCAAAATATGTCATCAGCCTCTTAAGTGGTTTCTGACATCCCTTCCAGAACTGCAGAATGCCATCTGTATTTACACTAGGCATTATTAGTATTATTAGTAGGGGTCCACCCTGCGACCCTTGCAACTATCAAGGCTGCTTCCTGGGAATGCAGAAGTTCTGCTTCCAACATCTACTCACATACACACAGGTATTCAACTCTCTGCTGCCTGGTAGCATTCACAGGGAAGCTATTTTTTTCATCCGTGGCACAAGCACGGATTTTTGTGATTCAGAAGTTCTGTCGTGACTCACAGGCTCTTTTGATATGCAAGTATGGTGCTTTAAATAGTACACCACGACAGAAAGACAGAGCAGGCAAAGTGGATTGTCTGCTTCCAGAATCTTGGTCCCTGGTAAGTCACACTCATTCACACACTATCAGTGTTAAAACACTGTAATTTGGGGTTTTTTTCTATTAGATACAACAGGGAGGAAAAAAAAAACCAAACCAAGACTAAGCCTTTGTAAAAGACAGTTAATTTATGCAAATCAAATTGGTTCCTTTTTCTCAGTCCTCCACACAGAGCTGCAGAAAAACAGCTGGGGCCCACCACAGTTTCTCAGTGAGTCCTTCACTGTCTAGGGGAAGAGGAGTTTTACCCCATCGCTCTGTCAAGGATGAGAGAAAGGGATGTCTGGACAACCAGGTAAGTACCAGCCAAAAACACTCTTTCTGCTCTGGATGTATCATTTGAGAAAGAGAACTTCTACTCTGTGACTCTGCACAAGTTTTGCTGCATGCCAACCCTACAGCTTCCAAGGCAAATACAGGCAGAAACATCTGCTGGGCTGAGGGAAAAAAAAGGAGAAGGAGAAGGAGAAGGAGAAGGAGAAGGAGAAGGAGAAGGAGAAGGAGAAGGAGAAGGAGAAGGAGAAGGAGAAGGAGAAGGAGAAGGAGAAGGAGAAGGAGAAGGAGAAGGAGAAGGAGAAGGAGAAGGAGAAGGAGAAGGAGAAGGAGAAGGAGAAGGAGAAGGA
>JANIJU010000003.1:7255842-7293425 GCA_025504685.1 Leucosticte australis | reverse complement strand
GAAAGGAAAGGAAAGGAAAGGAAAGGAAAGGAAAGGAAAGGAAAGGAAAGGAAAGGAAAGGAAAGGAAAGGAAAGGAAAGGAAAGGAAAGAGTCCCATACATACCCAGGACAAGTTCTGTAACTCCCACAGTATCACCAATGATTTCTAATATTATTCTCAAAAATGGATGTTATAGAAAATTATTCACTCTATACTTTTTGCTTTAAAAATTCTTTTCCCCCAAGAGATTTAGGTAAAGCATTGCCTCCTGAAAAGTGCAAGTGCTAGTCAATGAGTTTATAGCTGTATTTGCAGCAACTACAGACCTCCCAAGCCTGCAAGATTAGAGGTCAGGTATGTGTGCCACTCTTCAGCGAAGGCTCTGGGTAGATAGATTCCATGATAAAGCCAGACAGATTTTGAACTTGTCATTTTATTGGTATCTGCTACTGCAGTAATGACTACCAAGAGGGAAGGCCATCTTCACTGTGCAGAGGGGATTGCCAACACCCAGGCACAATCCCAGCAGATTATGATCAGTTAGGTGGTGATCTGGGTACAAGAGATGTGTGGTGTTATGAGTAAAAAGAAGAGTTTACCCATTTTTGTTACAAAGGTTGCAGAGTTACAAGTTGAGCTGGGAGCTAGTTGCGGGCAGAGTTCTTTGTTAACTTCATTTATAATCACCAGTTAAGAGTCGGTCGTTAACTCTCTATTTTTGAGAATTCCCCTTTTTGTCAAGTACCACCCTGCCTGCGGCCAGGTGGAAAACCTTCTGGGACAGTGCAAGGAGGGGGCATCGGAGGACATGCACAATAACCTCAGACGCAGAATGCAGCGACAGAGGACCCCCACCAAACCCAGGAAAAAGGCCCCTAAAGCAACGAGCCAACACAGAATTAGGAGATCGAGGTGATGTCTGGACATGAGGAAAAAGGTCCAGAGCCTGCAGAGACGCTGAGAACCTTTGTTGCCCCTCGCCCCGGCCACAGATGACCTCAGCTGGAGCCAGGACCCTGGACATCAAACTGAAAAGTGGAACAAGGGGTATATCCCTACTGCTCTGGTGAGGACAGGACCCCCAGCTCTGCCTGCTAGTGCACAAAGCTGCATTTTCCTCCTGCTCCGAGCCACTCCTGGGAGCGACGACGGTGTGCCCGCAGACCCGTCGGGCCTCCCAACCTGAGCTGGTAACTTTTAATAAAGGCATTAAAAGGAGAAAGATCTCCTGCCCTCTTTATTTCGTGTGGCAGCTCCTGGTTCCTAGGAAACACATGGTTGCTCCAGAGGCGTTTGCGCAGCACAGCAGGTGGCCAGGGGACGCTGGAAACTAACAAAGCTGGATGTGCCTGGGCTATTCCAGAGCCGTGTGCTAGCAAAACCTAGACCATTTAAAACAATAATTAACCATGTTCCAGCGATGCCAGGTCTGTTGTGTCACATCACGGAAATTGTGCAGAAATGTAAAATATCCGAGCAAGTTTCTGACTGCAAAATGTCGTGGACCTCTCAGCAGTTACCCCTGCTGATTTCTTGCTGTGACTGGTGATGGCCTTCAAACACTGACCCCAAAGTATGTTCTGCTGTTGCAAAACTTACAAAAACGCTACACATATGAAATCCATTTTAACATTTGTGTAAAACCAATATTATAATATTTATCTATAGCATAAGGAAGGCTGATCTGCAAAGAAAGCCTCATTTGCATCTTTCACTCCTCAGCTGAGCAGTTAAGTTTGAACTGAAAAAGCCAGGCTATTTTGACACAGCCAAACTACAAAAGAAGAAGTGGGCAATTGCATTTTATATCACAAAATGAAACTGGGTTTGTAGTTGTTATAAATGATAAATGAGAAAGTCAAATTATAAAAATTTGAAGTATTTTATTTTTGCGAGCAAAATACGGTCCTCAAAAACCCACAAAGAGACAGCATCGAGCCGGGATCGGTGCTGGGTGAACCTAGATCCAACCTCTATCACACCGGCTCTCCCTCTGCTCACGAATGCTGTTTCCAGCAGGGCTGGTTTATACAGATTTTTCTGCCTGAGGCAGAGGTGCCCAGACTTCTTTGGTCACCCCGCAAAGGCATGAAAGTTTCTTTTTACTGTACAGGGCTGGACAATGCTGCTTCCTGAGCAGTGGCAGGCACTGATCATGTCAGAGCAAGTTGTGTATTCAGATGTATGTTCTTGACTTCTTGATGATGTCTGTCAGGTACTGATCGTCCTTGGGCGCTCCCGGGTGGTTCCGGGGGAAGCCCATCTCCGCACCAGCCACATCTTTTACTTGTTAACGAGGCATTCTTTTCCTGCTGCCACCAGGAGTTTCGCAACTTCAGTGTGGTAATCTGTCTCTGGGTAGTCCGTGGTCAGAGGTAGGTTGGGTGTTTAATTTATTTTACGATTTTTATTTTATACATTTTCCACCTAATCATGAATTACCTTACATGTTACCTAGTTGTCTATACTTTTGGCAGTATAGTACAGCAGAAAGACAAGATTTTGTGTACATTAAAATCTTATTTTATTACTGGTAGGGACCCCTTTCTTTCTCTAGGGGGAAGGAATGTTTATATTGTGAAACAAATTTGTACAGTGAAGGAGTTGATCAGAAAAGCCAGATTGTAGCTCATTTTCCAAGCAACTTAACTGAACTAGTTTTGGGACAGAGAAGATACCTTTTCTAATACCCTATAGTGGTTAAAGACTAAGCAACTGATTAGTTGAAGGTTGTATTAATACTAACATCAACTCAGTGTGCCTTAAACAAAAATAGCAACACCCACCAGAATTCGTTAACTCCTCACTGCCGAATAACTTCATTCACTTCCCACATGCAACCACCCACTTTGTTCATAACTCATTCTTTTAAATCATGCTCAGATGCACCTGATTAAAGATAGCCTTGCAGGGTTTTTTAAGACTGGTTACATATTATATGCCTTTGCAGTGAAAGTGTGCCTGCTAAGACAATATCTATTTCACAAGGGGTACAGATAGGATTGTATGTGCAAGTTAATCATTGCTTCTGGGCCTGCTTTTCTCCCTTTTTTCTGACTTAAGCTTCTGAATTTATATGTTCCACTTAGCAGCAGCTCTTTTTGTTGTGACTGTCCAATCTCCATCGGGTACTTACTTGCACAGTACCACAGTACTTGCCAAAAAAGAGTTTTTTCATAGCTTTCTGCTTAACAGATCTCTAACTGAGGTATAAAAAATTTCAGAGAGGCGGTTTCAATGTGGAGGATGAGAAACAGCTTATTATACTAGCCCTGAGACTCCTACCCCCAAAGTATCTTCTTAAAGGGTTTGTGAGATTTCTACTTGAACATTTGGAAGCTTAATTTTACCTCAAGAAGAGATCTCGAGGACAGGGTGAGGAGAAAAAAATGAGGTCAGCCTGTCTCTTATTATGAAGTGGCCTCCACAAGTAGTTGTTCTTTCAGGTTGTTCTTTCAGGTAGTAAGTTGTCCTTTCATAATTATAACATCTGCAGCTATTTCTACCATGTCAAGATCTAGCTTCAGGTTATGCACCTGTTCTCTAAGCCACTTCAAAGGCCCCAGTTACAACAGACTGTTGTTGGAAGGCTTTGGATGAAGAATCTGGGAATTCAGTAACAGAAGGACAAGAAAGGAAAGGAGAAAATAAAAATGTATTAACTTATTTCACATCTATTGTGGTTCCAGCCAGGCCAGGGTTCGTTATTTGCAGTAGCCAGGAGGGGCATGGCCAGAACCCAGAAATTATTCCATACTACCTCAATTCATTACCAGGAGTGGGGGAAGGGAGTCTCTTCCAGGGAGAAGGGCTCCCTCCTGGTCAAGGTTGTAGGTGGGCATTTTACATGTGAATCACTCTCCTTTGCACGTTCTGTCATTAATATTGTGGCTGTTCCTGTTCATTTTCTCATCTTATTGCTGTTTCCAGTAAATGGTTCTTATCTCAACCTGTGGTCTTTGCCTTTTGTGCCCCCAGCTCCCCTCTGCAGCACACGGCACTGGAGCGGGGCAGGAGGGAGCGAGCAGTGCATGGTTTTAGTGGGAGCACCTTTCTGGAGAATACCATTCCCAAACAATAACACGTCAAACTAATTTCCTTATTTCCCACTGGAAGCTCCATAAGAGGAGGTTGCAACAAGACTTGCATCTGCTATGAACTCAAATTACACATCACTGCAGCTGCAGTAGGAAGGGGAGAGTAGGATTTGTGACAAGTACTGTGAATAGCATAATAAAGAAGGACCCAATAAACAAGCTGATGATTTTATTCTGGAAAAAAATTAGTCCATTTTTCGCAATGAAACTGAAGGGAATTTTTGCTTTGTAGAATTCCCTTCTTTTTGTCTTGGGACACTGAGTAAAACTGTTTCTTCACTATTTCTAACTTTGCTTTACAGGTGCTTTGGCAGATACTTGAGAAATTGTTTAGTTTTATATTTGGAAGACAGGGCTTGAAAGATTAGTTGCTGCTTTCTGCATTAGGGAAGCTCTGTGGGATTACTGAATGTATCATGTATGTTTCCATACTATTCTGCTTCAGAACAACATCATTTTCAAAGTGGGGTTTTTTTATGAGCTAACTATTTGGGAAGTGTAATTAAATTTTATTTCTGTTCTTAATAATGGGGAAGTCCTTCTCTCATGTCTCATATCAGCTCATAAAAATACATAAATTTCATGTCTAAACTGAATTTCCCTTGCAAGATTATAAGTGTTGCATTTATACTGAGCCTGACACTCAGAAGCCACCTTGCCTCATGGGTTGGTCCTTAATGGAGCTGAGCTGACTCCCACTAGTTGAAAATCAGGCTTTGTACTTCCAGTCTGTCATCCGGAAGATCCATTGAACATTAAAGGAGAAATGCACATTCAGGAATCTAAAATATTATTACAGGTCTTTCCTTTTGGATCTTTCTCTTAACAAACAAATGTGTTTTATTGAATCATGTGTTTTCAGCTCTTGAGCAATAGGAGAAATAAAAGAAAGCAGTTTGCATTTTATTTTCTGAAACTATTTAGACGTGAGAGTGGCTAGTGCTGCTACCAGGATGGTAGATATTGCCCATTCCATAGAATGATCATTCATTGTATTCAGGAAAACATATTGATGGATAGAAAGCAGCAGAAGAGACATTCTGCAGATTATATCCCTAAGAATTTGTTCATTATGGACATATTCCAATATCCCACACAGTACAGCCACCACACAAAAGGATAAAATGCAGCAAAAGTAAAATCATTTTTCTGTTGAATAAATACAACGTCAGGTGATCTTACATCTAGTCTTGGGAGTTACAAGAATTTGGCACTGGCTCCCACTTTCCAATCAACCAACCTCTAAAAAAAGTAAGCATTTCACAGCTGAAGTAAACATCAAGTAGCTCAATTTGTGTTTACTTCAGATGAATGTTTATTAATGCTCTTTTATTTCTGCAAATGTAAATTCTTTGGATTAAGAGTTTTACTGCAGAGAATCTTTCTCCAGCAGCAACAAATACCCTTGGTAAATTCTTGTTGACTGCTCCCCATCACTGTCTTCTCTCTCAGATGCCCAGATGCAGGCTCCACGATGTCTCCCTCCTTGATTTTACCCCAGACTGATGGCCAGACCACAGGCATGTTGGCTTTTGCCCGTTTTTGAAGGCAGCTCTGACACTTCACTTTCTCCAGCTGTTGGGGTTCTCCCTGGTATCTACAGCCTTGGAAAGCTGATGGAAACTGGTTAAAAAAGGACATCAGCTACCTCCCTCAGCACCCTGGGGTGCAGCAGGACAGGTCCCAGGACGTGGGTGGGTGTTAAGTGCTCCTGCATGACCCCTGACTTGACCATTAAACCAGGCTGGCAGGTCCTCTCCTCCTTCACTGAGGGCAGAGGCCTGGCAGACTTTGCTGGTGACAGCAAGCAGGGGGGTGAAGACCTGCCTTATCCATGCCTGCTGTCACTGAATCCCCTACCCCACACTACAATGGTCAGCCTCCTGTGACTCATGTAGTAGTAAAAGCATCCACTGCCCCTGACGCTTCTTACAAGCCAGTGGAATTTTGACTCCCCTTATTCTGCCTCTACATGCCTTGGCAGTCTTTATTCATTCCTTCTCTGCATCCTGCCCCTGTCCCCAACCTCTATCTGCATTTTTTTTGTTGAAGATGTGTCACAACTTGCTTGTTTCATCAAGCTGGCCTCCTGATACATCTCCTTGTTTCCATGAGGATGGAGCATTCTTGTACTTGGAGAATGCTGTCCCTGAAGGCCAACAAGCTTTGCTGGAATTCTTTCCACTTCAGAGATACCTCCTATGAGATCCCACCTAAAAGTTCTCTGAAAAAGGCAAAGTTTTTGTGCTTGAAGTCCAGGGTCTGTTCTCTGATGTTCTCCAGCCACACCTCCCAAGTCCAGAACAGAAAATTTAGGAATCAGGAGAATAAAATCCCTAGGTCCACCATAGGAGAGGATCCGTTTCAAGACCACCTAAGGAACCTGGGTGTGTGCAAGTCCATGGAACCCAAGGAGATTCCTTCATAGGTCCTGAGGGAGCTGGCAGATGAAATGGCTAAGGCACTATCCATAATTTTTGAAAAATCATGGCAGTCAGGTGAAGTCCCTGATGGCTGGAAAAAAGGAAATATAACATGTATTTTTTAAAAGAGTAAAAAAGACCCAGGGAACTGAAAACTAGTCAGTCTCACTTTAGTGCCAGAGAAGACCATTAAGCAAATTCTGCTGGAAACTTTGCTAAGGCACATGGAAAATGAAGAGGTGATTGGTAATAGGCAATATGCCTTTACAAATAGGAAATCATGCCTGATTAATTTTGTGACCTTTGGGCAAAGTCTGCCTTCTGGGATGAGGCTACAGTATTGGATGGAGGCAGAGCAACCCCTTAACATTCTGTGATCACCTCCTCTTATATGGAAAAAATGTCCTCCTCATGTTAAACAGGTTTGTCATCCACAAAGACTCCCTGGTGCTCTCTGCAGAGCTGCTCCCCAACAGGTCCCCCCTGACCTGTGCTGGTACTTGGGGTTACTCCTCGCCAGGTGCAGCACCCTACACTTGCCCTTGTTTGACTTCATTGGGGTTCTCTGCACCCAAATCTGGAGCCTCTGAAGGTCCTGCTGAAGGTCAGCACAGCCCTCAGGTGGAGCAGACACTCCTCCAGTGTGGTATCATCAGCAGACTCGCTGAGGGTGCGTTAGGTGGCAGGTGACTTCATCTAGGTGACAGAATCACAAACTATGCTGAGCTGGAAAGGACACACAAGGATCATTGAGTCCAATTCTTGGCCCTGCACAGCACCACTCCAAAAAGCCACACCAGGTGCCTCAGAGTATTGGCCAAATGTTTCCTTAACCCTGTTAGGCTTGGTGCTGTGACCACTTCCCTGGAGAGCCTGTTCCGGTGCCCAGCCACCCTCTGGGTGAAGAAACTATTCCTAACATCCAGCCTAAACCTCTCCTGACACAACTTCAGCCCATTCTCTTGGGTCCTGTCACTGGTCACTGCAGAGGAGAGATGAGTGTCTGCCCTGCTGCTTCCCCTCATGAAGATGTTGAAGGCTGCGATGAAGTCTCCCCTCATCCTCCTCCTCACAAAGCTGAATAGACCAAGGTACCCCAGCCACTCCTCACAAGGCTTCCCCTCAAGGCCCTTCACCATCTTCATGGTCCTCCTTTGGGCACTCTCTAATGTACCTCTTTTTTATAAATCCTTATTCCATGAAATACCTTTGAGGAGTGACAATTCCCTCCCTCCTTACTGTCAAAAGTTTCAGGAATAAGCATGCTTCTAAAGCACTTGACAGCTGGCTTTTTAGGGTAGAAATGGCAGTAATGGTATCTTCCTCCATTTCCACAGTGGCTCAGAGCAGCTAACAGGGGCTCAGACCTGTCACACTTCCTCTTTTTATTGAATTTGCAAGACCTTGGCTCTGAAGCTCATCAGTCTTGTTCTGGCTGAATTTTTGTCCAGCTGTAGCTTCCTTTTTACTGTCTCCGCTGTGAAAGCAACTCCTCTAATTGAGCAAGAGCTGGTGATGAATCTGTTTTAATTGTGTATAGTACAAACCACTCTTTTTTTTACAGATAACAGTAACGAGCAGCCATTCTATGCAGAGTGGGATAGTTACAGCTCTGGCACAATGGCATAAGGCAGAGAAACCCAGGTGATGAGACAGGTGTAATAGCAGAGGCCTTGAAAAGCAGAGATGCACAATATGATGCAGAGGAGTACAGGCATGGCGTGATAGAAAGTGGGGAACAAGGTTGGCACTGGAGAGAGACTCTGCATCTAAAAACAACTCTCCCGTGACCAGTTAAAGAAATGCAGACCCAGAGCTGGCCAGAACTGGTTTTAAAGATAACAAAGAGAGCAAATGAATATGCCATATGCAGAGAGCACCATACATAGTAAATTTGTAGTATGATGCTACACACCACTGAAGAAAAAGGAAGATGTAAAAATAATGTGTACAAGTGGCCTCAAGTGGCTCCTGGAGAGACGAAGAAGAAACCAATGATATGAGTATCTTTTTCCTCCTGAACGATTCATGAAGCTGACAGCTTCTGACACTGCCCTCTCTAGGGGCCCAAATCTGTTGACTTCAAGATGCAGGGGAGTGGTGGGAAGATGAGCTGTAGGAAAAGGGGGATAAGAACTACAGAATGGGGGTGTTTATTTTAATTTTATTACTACCAAGACTTTTCTATATAGAAGGGGTTTGACTGAAATTCTTTTAGTCCATGCTCTGTAATAATTAGATCTAGATCACAGAATCATAGAATCATTAAGATTTTTAGAAAAGACGTCCAAGATCACTGAGCCCAACCTCTGACTGAAGCCCACCATGACAGCTGGACCATAGCAGTAAGTGCCATGTCGAGTCGTTTCTCAAACACTTTCACTGAGTAGCCTGTTCAGAGCTTGACAACCCTTTTAGTAAAAAAATTCTTCCTGTTGTCCAGCCTGAGCCTCCCCTGGCTCAGCTTGAGGCTATTTCCACTTGTTCTGTTGTTCAATGGCTGGGAGAGACCAACCCCACCAGACTACAACCTCATTTCATGTAGCTGTAGAGAGTGATAAGGTCCCTCTGAACATCCTTTTCTCCAGACCAAACAACCTCAGCTCCCTCAGCCATTCCTCATGTGACTTACTCTCTAGACCCTTCCCCAGCTTCATTGCCCTAAGAAATTTTTATTTTTAAAAAAAGCCACTGGCAGACTGGTGCATGCAGCTTCTCATTTGAATGTGTCTTCAGTACTGGATGCTTGATTACCCTACATTTATCTACAAAGGGACCTTGAGCTTACTTAGGGCTTCCAGCAGGAGAGCACAGCTACCACACCCCTTTGACCAGTGAACAATACCATGTCTGTTGGGGAGGCTCTACTCATTAAACAAGCACACATCATTAAGAAGAACACACATGGAAGGTCGAGGAAGAAAGGGAACACCTGCCTAGGCTAGGCAGATCAGCCAGGTCAACCCATGCCATCAGTGGAACCTCAGATCTCACAGCCAGGTTACCCTCCCACATCCAACAGATAATTAAAGATTCACGAGTTAGTCTTTTAGGATTTCCATCATCCTAACAATACATTTCTAACTTTACTTGTAGGTAAGCTATGATTCCTCTATCCCATAAGCAGGATCTTGAGTACAATGCTGCAACAGCTGCCAGGTCGTAGGGAATGGAGCCATCTCAGAGGGACAGGGTGCTGTCTGCAGCAGGGGTGCAGCAGGGCCTGGAGTCTTTGCTGAAGGCTGTGCTATGAGGATGGTGGTGAGCTCCATGCCAAGGTGACTGACAGTGGTGAGAGGGAAAAATCACCAGACATCAGCAGCCTTCTGTCAGTCGTAAAGTAAATTTCGATCTTTTCTAGTTTTTGAAAGCACAGTCAGAAAAAGCTTGTCCTACTAAATCAGGTAGGTTACCAGACAAGGCTGAGATATAGATATAGTCTAATTAATCAGAAAATGGTACAATTAGACTTTATGGACAGCTTACCTGCTCTGCCAAAAGTTTTCGAAACTAGAGTTTTTGAAAGCCATCTGCAAGGTCAAATTGTGATAATAATGTAACCATTGCTCTCACAATAGCATTTGCATTCTCTGAAGTCTGTGAAGGATTGGAATATTAGCATGCATAACCCTGTAAAACAAATTTATCAGGGCAGCTAATGCATGCTTGTGAAGGACATTATCTGTGAGAAGAATGTGCTCCTCAGGTGCCCCCTGCAGTAGTGTCTGTCTTGAGTCCCTGGTGTATTAAAGCATAAAGACCATTGTGAAGACATAAAGAGTAGTGCATTTTAGTGGGTTTTTTTAGCAGCTGGGTTTTTTTTGGCATCTGTGGATTGCTGTGGTGGGAGCAGGCTAAGCTCAGAACTTCCAGGCTGTATGTACTTATGCTCGAAGGCTAGGCAAATGCTTAGCAACTAAAAATTAATCATCATTAGTCAGGCCCTATGCATATCATACCACATGTCTGATACACCTTTCTGGCTCAGGGTTGACTGGCTTTAGGTCTCTGAGGTCAGGATGGCCAGGCTCAGGACCACTGTGATAAAAGAAAAGAGAAAAAAATTTGGCATGTTTGGCCCAAACCATTATTTCCTCCTCTTGTTTGTCAAAACCAGTCTATTGTGGTCCTTCAGACAAGTGTTACTGATTTTCTAGAAGGGTGCCTGTTGTACTGTTTTTATGCAACCATACCAAACAAATCTTACAGAATCTGTAGCTTCTGACATCAGTCACTCTTTTGATATAGGTGGCTGCCATGCACGCAGAACAAAGTCACTAACAGGTCTGATGCCTGAGGTAGGTAAGAGAAGGTAAGAGAGGTAATAATTTGAATTTCATTTAATAAAGCACATTAAGCAATGCACAGATTTTGGCTCGGCATTGCCATGGCTTAAAAGAATTTCAAGCTAGTCCAGATCAAACCTCAGAAAAGATACAACTTTCTCTGGTTTGATGGTTTAGAGATTCCATCTCTTGATGGAAAGAAAGAAAGAAAAAGAACAGAAATAATCTCTTTCACCAAATACCTCCTCCCACGATCCCTCACACCCCAGTTTCAGAAGAGTTTGGGGAAACCTTGGGCAGAACAGAAATATGAAACATGTCCTCAGAATCTAGCACAGGCCTTCTGAGTTTGTTCTCTGACTCATCCCTTTAAATCCCTTTTCATTAATCAAATTCATCCATGCACTTTTGGTAGAGAAATACACAACATCATTAATTCAAAGACCAACATAATTATTTAAAATTTTTGGGGTGAAGTTTTTTTAATTGTTGATCAGGGAGTATGGTAAAAAAAAATAAAGTTTCTACTTCTTAGAAAAAGGCCTTATTATACATCTCAAAAATTACTTCAGATTTGTTTAAATGGAAGAGGATGATATCAGTCTTTAATTTCCACAAAAAAAAACTGGAACACTTATAGGCTAGAGGGTTTAAAATTATGAGTACTTTTAGTTGGCTTTTTAAAATTCAAAATATTGAGTCAGATATCACATCACAGAAATGCTGAAGGGTATGTATGTCATGTATTGCATTGCATTTGTGAACTGCAAGGATTAAAACATTATAATCTCCAAAGCAGCTTGCACTATAAACAAAAAAAAAAAAAAAAGAATTGGATTTTCAGATGGATGGCTGTCTCACCTGGTAATTTAACTTCTGGGAAAGATCAGTGATGATTTTGTCAGGGAACAGCTTAGCCAAAGTCAAGAAGTGAATCACCAGGCAGCAGCAAGTACTTCCAGACATAATCCTAGCTTGGGGCTGGTAGGGTTTGACATACTCCAAAAAGAATGAAACTTATTTTTACAAGAGGATGCTCATGCATCTCCAGTTTTACTCTACACCAGTTTTGGGTGTAGACAAGGAGAGATGGTCATCAGCCTCAAACCAGCACTCTACTCACAATACATAATGGGAAGAAAGAAATCTTCTTTATCCCGGCTGGACCCCAAAAGCCTTCTTGGATCTCTCAAAATCACATTGAGCTCCCCACCACCTTTTCCTACTACTACTTCTTTCTGCTACAAAATTCAGTTTATATTTGCCAGCAACGAAGAAAGGAAAACTTAATATGTTCCTATTACTAGAACAACAAAATAAGATTTTTATCAACAGTCCAGAGAATCCGTGTAATACTGTGGGTGTGATTTACTGTGCCACCAGGAAAAGACCTTATAGCTAGCAGCAGCATTCTTCTGTTTCTCACTCTCCATCAAAACACACTAATCTGGCTCTGTGCCTGGCCCTGGTGTTAATACAGTCACAGCCCAGCAGAGGTGAGCACTTTCAGTTTTAAAACTCGATCTGGATTACAGGAATAAGCAGCCTCAATTTCCATTTTGCAGTCATGGTCCAGCAGACACTTAAAATGCAAGTTTTCTCCTCAGCTGAGACTTTGTTCCATGAAGTGTAGTTGAGTGAACTTTTGTTCTTTCTAAAAAGAGCTGTACTGAAACAGTCCAAAGAAATGCATTATATAGATACACAACAGAATTACTATGGGATCTTTGTTACAGCCTTGCTTCAAGTTCAAGTTTTCTCATTTTTTCAGAATGGTTGTACACCAAAAGTAGTTAAAGGTCTGGAGGCTTCTTTGCAAAGTGATTTTGGAAAATGGTGCCCTGTCTATCTTGATACTTGAGTTTCTTCTTTTTGACAAGGCTTTATAAGACATATTTTCAGATTAATCAACAGAAACTGAAGAACTAAGACAATGTATGATGCTGAGTATAAATACATGCCAAAGTGTCTTCTTTACACTTCCACAAAGTACACAATATAAAGAAGCAAGGAAAAAAATAAAGGAAGATACTTTCTCAAATCTGGTCTTAGCCATCATAATGATCCTAGACCAGCTAATCAGGTGGAACTGTTGCTGCTCCAGTTTTGTCAGACAGAGCCCCATGAAGTGATCTATCCGAGTGCACTTCCTGCGAGCAGAGCACCTCACTAGCAGACATCCCTTTATGGTAAGAATAACATATGGATATATGCATTTTAAGGTAACACTGATGAGATATATCCGTCTTTATGCATTTATAATGGGGTAAAAGATGTGGAGGCCAGTCCATGATTTTTTTGTGGTGTGACCATGCACAATCCGGGCTGATGTACGTGACGTAAATATCAGGCCTACAGAAGAACAACTTTTGGGGGATTAGTTAGGGTTAGGATGGCAGCTCACTGGTCAGGAAACCCCACAGTGCAGCCCCAGATGAAGGGAGATGGTGGCCCTTGCTGGGCAGGGCCTGCTGGGGGTGGTTGGTGCTGGCAGTGTTACAGCTTTTAGGGCTGGGGGCAAGGGACTGCTTTCACCACCAACAGCCCATTCTGTATCCCTCTGGGCATTGACTCCCTCCTGGCCTTTCCAAGCTGGACTTCCCAGCACAGTGGTGATCCTGGAGATGCTTCTCAGGTTGGGAACAAACCTGCTGAGCTCTGGCTGACCCTGTGCCAGCTGTGTGAGCTGCACAGAGCACAACAGTAAATTTCCTGGGTCAAGGAGCCAGCATAGACCAGGCTCCCGAGGCACAGGGGTGTTTTTGAAAGTCTTATCTTTTATATGGAGAATGTCCTTTGGACTTGTTTGGTCAGCTTTTTTTTTTCCCAGTTTGTCATCAGAGCTGCCTTGCACATATGAGATTAGAGATAACCTGCTGTGTGATACAACAACAGCAGTTTGGAGTTAGGCTGAATGGCAAGAAGCTTTTCTATTGGCATCACTTTATGAAGTAATGAAGTTATTTTGGCAAGGTAATTCTTTTTGGGGGGTTAAGAAGGGAATAAAGCTGTGAAAGGTGACAATCTCAGAATACGTGCAGAAGTTAAGCTTTTCCAGTCACCATGGTTACCTGCTTCTAAGCCAGAATCAGGGAGGGAATGCATAATTTATATCTTTAAAGTGGCCTGCCTTATTGAAACTATATTGTTCTGAGTTGGACCCACTTCAGTAAAAACTGTCCAAAGAAACAGGCCTGCATTTGATATGAAATACCACAGACATTAATCAGAGTGATTAATTCCTGCACTCTGCAAACAGCAATTGTAAAAAATGAACTGACCAAGTCAGTGTCAAAGTGGGTTTGTTATGTTTTTTTAAGATGGCACAAAAATAGATTTGGTATTTTTCAGAAGGTGAATTAAGACTCCGGTTGTTTGCCAGCACAAGGCCACAAAGACTATTTAAGCTCTTAAAACAAGTGTTTTGTGGTACATGGAATATTTTCTAGGCCTTCTGCATTGATGTGTTTGACCTTGTAGATGTTTTTGCATCAGGAAATAAACTGTTAGTAAGGAAGGCAGTGTCTGAAAAAAAATGATTAGGAAAATGTTACTGAAAACAGTATTTCTGCTTATTAATTTCTGTCTACTGGCTAAGGAAAGGACAAGATTTCTCTCTTGTCCATTTGCTCAAACTCTCATCCACTCACTCCTAATTAGGAGGGAAAAGAGCTGGTAGTTCTGGGAGAGGAAGGTGTCCCTGCCCACGCTAGGGGGGTTGTAACTAGATGATTTTTAAGGTCCTTTCAACCCAAATCATTCTATATTTTGATGTTACTTTATGGACACTAGAAAGAGCTTTCAGAAAGATTTTTTCCAATGTAACCTCCAACTCCTAAAATGTTATATTACATCTCTTTACAAAACATATTTTGTTCCATATCCATGCCCTTTACTTTGTTCCATATACAATTTACTTACATGATGGCCTGTACCTTTCACTGCAGAGCCTTTTGCAATTCAGGAAAGACTGTTGATCAAATTCAAATATTCCTCAGAAAAAAGCTACTTTCAACTTTTAGGAGAGACCTAGTCACTACCTTATCCATTTCAAAAAGCACTAGGGATATGCCTAATTAGATTAGGTGTCAAGAACCCCTAGATCTTTTCTCTGATAACAAATATTAATTTTACCGAATTTAATTCAATATTAGTACTGCTACTAAATGAGAACAGTATTGTGAAAGCCGTAGCTTTCAATTGTGTTTTCATTTCATGCTGTTGATTTGGTCTTTAATTATAAATGCTCACATTGTAAACCATGGTGAAGCCATCAGTTATGACCAGACATATGTCTGTGACCAGACATTTGATTTTGACACTTTCATGATTAACATTATGTAAAGGAAGAGTTCTTGACACCTGAAAACTACTGGTGCAGCTAATCCAGTCACCACATTTACTGCAGCCAAGGCAAGTTATTCATAGCTGAATTGTGAACAAAAATGAACTTTTTGCCTATTGTATCAGCCCTAAAAGATGAAACAATAAAAATACATCATTTGTTTTAAGCAAATCTTAGACTTTACCTATAATGGTTCAATTGCAAATATCTTTCAGCAGAGAAGGCTGTGATGCCCACCCACAATGTGATGTTATAAATTTAGAAACAGTCTTCTGCTGTTACCATAGAAATCATTTAAGTTTGCAACAAAAATTATGGGGGAATTTAGCGAAGATTCAACAGATGCTGTTAAATTTCATCTATTTTCTTTTCAATGCACAAATACCCTGAGAGTCAAAAACCAGTCAAGTTAGCAGAGAAGGGATGTTTGAAATCTTTAGCTCTACCTGCGAAAAGTCTAGAAAAACAGAAGAATTGCTGGTAACTGTCTTATCCAACTCCTCTGTGTCCATCTGTCTTAGACCATTGGAACATGAATCCTTCAGCTCCCAAGATTTTAGGTCACTTTTGGGATGAACAGTAATTACATGTATTTATTGGGCTGAAAAAAGTTTTACCCCCAAATCTACCTTATTTGACACTTAAGACCTCCTTAGGTACAATGGCCTTTCCAGCAAGAGAAATTCACATCAGAAATAAACAGTGCTATAACAGCTTTTCAAAACAGCTTCTATGTGACCAATTTGAATAAACAAGCACTTGTGGATATGCTTGTGAATCATCTCATTATGGTGAGAATTCATGTGAACCACAAGGTCTTCTCAGCAGGAGCAAGTTTTGATCTGCGTGCCTGCAATGCAGAAGGCTTCATATTCAGAGTCCCCTTTAGCACAGTAGAGACTTGAAAATGTCTGATCCAGACACCATTAGATTTAGTACTGAAATTCCCACTGATTTTTATACAGTCTGGATTTGAAGCAGTGCTTACACAGTACCAGGCTCTTTTCTGCTTCTCAGCCCACACAGCCAGTGAGGGGGCTGGGGAAAGGACACTGCCAGGAGAGCTGAGCCCTCTGACCACAGGGATGTTCCACACCACAGGACATCATGCTAAGTATATGAAGTGGAGGCAGAAAGAGGCAGAAAGCGAGGGACCTTTGGAGTGATGGCACTTGTCTCCCAAGAAACTATCACTTGTAATGGGGTCTTGGTCTGCTGGAGAGGGACAAACACCTGCCTGCCCATGGGAAGCAATAAACTAATTCCTTGGTTTTCTTTGCATGTGTGTGTGTGTCTTTTGCTTTACCTTTCTCTTTACCTTTTGCTGTATATTTTACACTGTCTTTATCTCTACCCACGCTTTTTCTTTTTTACTCTGATTTTCTCCCTTATCCCACCAGAAAGTGAGGGGGAAAGAGGAGAAGTGGGAAGAGCAGAATGAGCCAGTGGCTGTTTGGAGATTAGTTGCTGGTGTTAAATGCTTTAAACTCTTCTTTCTTTCAAAAACATAAATCCAAACCACTGCACTGTACCAACTACTGGGAAGAAAACTAACATTAATCCAGCCAAAAAAACAGGACACCTGAGATAAATGAACAATTTGATATGTCTCAGAAAGTCCTTTAATACTTCAGAAAGATACCTGGTGCAGTGCTGTTCTGTAAAGCTGCTCTATAGCAATACAGACCTTTAATACTAAATAAAACAACATGCTGGCATGGATTTGAATGCTCTCATGCACATCTGCTAGAGATCGCCAGTCAAAGTCTGAAATTAATTGTGGAAGAAATAAGAAGGAGCTCTCAAAACATCTGAGGAGGAGTGGCCCATAAATAGTTTTCAGGTCTCTATTCCTAAGCACTTATGATTGTACTTGGTCCCTCTCATGACCACTCAAACTCAACATTCTCCAGAACACACATGCACACATTCATGAAGTGAAGGGATTGAGGAACAACCAAAAGAGAAAAAGACAAACCACAAACTCAAATACTGCTGCTCAAATGAATCCAAATAACCCTATCCTAAATATTTAGCACCTTACTATTTTTTGTATGTTTTGTTGACAGTCTTCCAGTTGCTGACGAATGAAGAAGACATTAATTCTTTTTAAAATACAGGTTTAAGTCTTTCTTTCAAGGAAAGAACTGTTTATCATGCATTATACCCCGTAGTGAACATTGTGACTTCCTTTTAGTGAGAGGCAAACATTTAATTAGATTGGTACATATGGATTCCCAGGTGCATGCTGATATACCTTCTTACAAATTTGTTCAGTGTGTGTCAGCAGAGGTCTGCACTGTTTTACAACAATTTATATGCTTGGTGCTCAGAGCTGAGTTTGCTGTGACACTGAAACAATTCAGAAAGCACATTCAGTACGTGAATGTATTGGGTCTGGCTGACATGGAGGTGACTTTTTCTGCAGCAGCCCACAAATGTTACAAATGTTACCAGAAGAGCAAAGCCCTGCTCTTCTGGTAGCAACTTAACAGCTCCTGGAAGTGGAAAGTGAATTTCTCTTTTTGATTTGCACTGCCCCAACACCCATTGTTTACTTTATATTTTACTTTCAGGGTTAGGAATGGTGTTAGGGTTGGGTCTCAATTTGCTATCTCTATTAAGCTGTAATTATCTCACAAGCGCCCTCACATTTCTTCTACCTTATCCCACGTTGCAGAGAGCAAAGCTAGGAAGCAGCTGTATGAGCATTTGGCTCTCAGTTATGGCTGGCCCACCATGGTAAATGAGCAGGTGATTTTTAAGAAGGAATTCATAAGAGGAAGGCAGACTAACTCTTTTCTACCTACACTTTTTTTTTTTTTCCCCCTAACTAAAGAGAAAACTAAAAATTGTGTTGGTTCTGACACACACCTCTGTGTCCTCTCAACTTCTCAGGGTTGCTCCTGAGAAGCTGCTGTGGAAAATGAGAGTTCTTGGTTAAATGTGGTGTGCTGGCAGTACGTTTTCATTTTCAGGCTTCTTTCTCTCTCAACAACTCTATACCAGGTTGTCCAAGATTTCTGGGGAAATTAATGAGCTGAGCTTAATCCAACTGTGTGTAATCCTTTGATTTGTACAATTTATTGTGTTTGTGCAGTGCTCACTTGTTTGGTTGGTTGGTGTGGATTTTACTTTTATTTGCGTGAGTATGTTCTAATTAATTAAATATTCACATTACAAGAGGCCAACATCGAGTATGAGGTCGGTAGCTCTGACTTTTGGAAACTCAGCACTTGCCTACTTGTGCTACTGCAGCTGCAGGTGGGTTAGCCAGGCTGGGAAGTACAGCCTTTTAAGCTTTCCCTACAAACAAACTTCACATTAAAAGCAGAATTTCTGGCTCAGGTGTCTGCCCTGGATCCCGACCTCCTCCCGTCAGAAGCTTGCTGGAAGTGTAGATGGTCGGGGTGGCAGCTCAGCGCACGGGTCAAGGGGAGCCGCATCCCCGAGAGGTAAAAGCTGGCCAGCCCGCTCTGAGGGATGAGCACGAAGCCCCCCAGAGATGCCCAGCCTGGGGTGACGCCGAGCAACGTGAAGCTAACTTGCAAGCGAACTTTTTCACTTTGTTACAGTGACACCTGGTGTTGCAAGGTAGCTTTTTACAGAGAGAAACATGAGGACCTCGGTAAGAGCAGCAACACAAAGGCTTGTACTTCGGCACTGACAAACAAATGTTCCAATTTGCGAACACAGGGTTTTTTCAGCTCCGCTCTCTTCCTTTCACTTTTACTGAGTGGGGGAAAAAAAAGAAGTCTCTGTGACTTTGTGCATCTACTTTAGATGATTTATGTATGCATTATATTCTGGAGCAACAGCTGTCAAGATTTGGGAACCTTCTCTACAATGAGACAGCAAAGCAGTCCTCTAAATAAAAATGAAAAAACTCGAACACAATTTTCATTGAAGTATGTCACACATGAAGCCCATGGGGCTATCTTGATGTCAAATCAATTAGGGAAGACATATTTAACTACCAGTAAAGTTTACTCAAGGTCAGTAAATCAAGCTCCCTTGTAAGATCATTTACCTTCAAGAAGGAGCACAACATTCTGTCCTGGTTTCTGCTGGGGTAGAGTTAATTTTTTTTACACTGGCTGTCATGGGGCTGTTTTGGGTTTGTGCTGAACAGAGGGTTCATTATACAGACACGGTTGTTATTTCTGAGCACAGGTTACTCCTGGTGCTGCCACAGGGTAGGGATGCATGGAGACTGGGAAGAAACAGCCAGAACAGGTGACCCAAACTGACCAAAGGGATATTCCAGATCATCATCCTCAGTATATATAGTGGGGGGAAAAAGGAGAAAGGGGGGACATTTGGAGTGATTGTGTTTGTCTTCCCAAGTCACCATCATGTGTCATGGGGCCCTGCTGTCCTGGAGATGGCTGAAAACCAGCCTGCCTGTGGGGAGCAGTCAATTAATTCCTTATGTGGCTTTGTTTGTGTGTGTGAGTTTTGCTTTCCTACCAAATTGCCTGTATCTCAACCCACGAGAGAGTTTTCTAGCCTTTCCCCTTCTGATTCTCTCCCCAGTCCTGCAGGTGGGGCAGTGAGTAAGCAGCTACCTGGGGCTTGACTGCTGCCTCCAGTTGAGCCACAGCTCACACATTCCCCACTCGTAGATTAACAAAACTCAGAGCTACTTAAAAAGTAGCTCTGTGAAGAAAAGATATACACTCAACAGAGTCACTAATGGTAAAATGCTTTAATGTCAAGAAAACCAAAACAGTCCCTGAACCCCTCAAAAAAACCCAAACAAAAAAAACCCAAACAAAATCTCACTAAAAAGTTTACCAAGTTATGAAGGTAAAGTAGTGATAATTGCTTTTTGTCACTGTGGAGGTCTAGCTTCAGTTCTACAAGTGGGATTCTTAATCTGAATCGGTCTTTTTAAAATCAATTCCATTTAGGCCCTAGGAGAAGTATTGAACAGTAATTACTGTCTGTTATAATGTCTCCTTTAAATTGCTTTCATTTCAACAAAAGTTAAGCTATCTCAAACAGCAACAAGGTATTTCATTCCTAGGAACCTGCCGAAAACCTCAGCTGAAATGCTGGGAGGCAAGAAACACCAACTTGTTGTCAGGCTAATTACAATAAAGCTCTAGGTTTATTATTTGGACTGATTTCCATGCACACAGTGACAGCTGAAGACTGCAGAGATGAAGAGAGGCAGGTACAGGCTGTGTGAACTACTGTACTTCCATGCTCACAAGTTGTTTCCTGCCACACCCTCTTCCCCTTCTTTCCACCTTCCCCCTGCCCTCTGCCTCTAAATGGCATTTTGGACAAACTTGGCTGGACAACCCTGCTTGGCACCATCAGATATTTGACGCCCTTCTCTCCATTTAAAGACCAAATCATATGCACTACCCTTCCTTTAGAGCCACACATCTGTTCTCATAATGGCGCAGGTTAGTGGCAAGGGACAAGAATTTCCAGCAGGACTCATTCTGAGTGTCCTGGGAAAGTGCTACAGCGTGGGGCGGGGGGATAGTGTTGTTGTTGTTTTGTTTGTTTGTGTTTGTTTGGATTTTTGTTTCGGTTTTGAGTTTCATTTCATTTGGGGGAGGTCTTTTTGGTGTTTTGTTTTGGTTCCTTTGCAGCGGGGTGGGGGTGTTCACAACCAGTCAGCTGCTAGTGTGATTTTTGAAGTAATAGAGACAGCCAGTACCTGTACTTGGTCTCCGTAGACCTTAGGTGCAGTCATGAGATGAGGAGAGAAAGAAGCAACTAGTAAGGTGTGGTGATCCAAATTGCAATGCTTTCTTGAAGGGAGAGTTCATAATGTCACAACTACTAATACCCAAATGCAACTCAAGATATACAAAAACTGGAAATAAAGGAAAACTTTCTGCTGAAACACAGTGAAAACCACAGCTGTGAGGTTCTGGTCGTCCCTGCATAGTTTTGGGATGGCTTAAACCTTAAGGCAACACTTTCCTAAAATGGAAAGATTATAGCAATATAGTTTGAGTCTTTCTAGGTATTTTCTAGGCAAATTCCTTGTGATCTTTTTAAAGCATAAGATTAGTTTTATAACATAAAGATCGTATTATGACTTTTCTCTAAGTAATGCATGTACAACCTTGCTCCATTCCGGAAGGTTCCATCACTAACTTATTGTCAGAAAGATTAAGCTGCTACCGAAGAGTTATTTTCTTTGGAGAATGAGGTATTAGCCATTTCCAGAGAGACTTAAAATCTTTGTCATGTAGGTAATAGTAAATCTGCTGTTGCTTAAAAGAATAGAAGTTGTCTGGTTTTATGGGGCTTGTTTTTCCTTGGATATGGAAGGTTTGGGATTATTCTTCATTTCTCCAATACTATAAAAAATATTATAGCACCTTTTCATCTTTCCCCCCCAGGACCCATGGCTTTATTTCACTTCACATTCACCTCACAAGTGTATTTTGCATTGGGTGTGCACGGCAAGGTTTGTGTAGTGTGGGTGGTACAGGGTTTCTCTTTCTGAGAAGCTGATCTACCACCTTCCCCTGTGTCTGATGAAGCCCACACAGTCCATCTTCCAAGGTGGACCTATAAAGCAGAGCAGTTTGTTTTACGGTTCTGGCATCATTCTGTTCCTTCTGCTGGGAATAACCTGGAGTAATACATTGCTGCTGACAGTCAGAGGCTGTACAGCTCTCATGTAGCTAGAAATTTCCACAGTGCAGCTGTGGGAAAAGGATACGAAATAACCCTAAAAGGAACATAATAGACTGGAGAGTCTATAAGGAAAAAAAAAGTCTAGCTTTTATACTTGTAGCTTTGCCACTACATATTATTCAATAAATGCTACAAGTTTCACTGCTGATATGTTTGGTAATAATCAAACTGTGGATACTTTTCTTAGATAGTTTTGACACACTGTGTCATACTTGCTCACATAAGATTAGGGAAACTGCAAGTCGAGTGCAAGAAGAAGAGATACTACAGTCTTGAGGCCCAAAAATGTCCTTAAAAGAGAGATTTCAAGTGAGTGCTGCCATTTGGTAACAGGCATAAACCTTTTTTTGGTGTTTTTTTTTTCTTTTTTATAAAAGCATGGTATTCTGCTGCAGTTTAAAAGCAAACTATTAAACTATTCGGTGCTGTTTTCAAAGTACTTATAAGAATACATCTGATGCCTTCAGTCTGGGTTTCTGAAGTTATGTCAGGGGCAAATGCAAGGAGAAGTTTTTCAGGTAAAATCTTAATGCCTCTGGCTCCTGTTTTCATGTCCTCAAATTATTATTGATGACTGAGTTATGACTATTACCCCTATTATTACAAATAGATGTTTTCTTATTGACTTCAAAAAAAAAAAAAGATCATTTTAATGTGATTTCATCTCAACTATTTTTAGGAGCTCCAGCAGAAAAGTCTGCTACTTGTAATAAGCCAAATATTTTCTTTCTAGTCTGTTACAAGTAATTAGTCCGCAAATGTGTTATCAAGCCACAGAAAGATCTTGCTTCAATTGTTTCAAAGTTTAGGAATCCTACTTTACAAACTCACTGTATGTGATGAGTATGTACGCAGAGTTCATACCTTGTTTTTCACCAAGTGTTTTGAATTGTATTAGCTTTCAGATGAAAGGTAGGCAGGAAAATTAAATGAGATGCTGGCAGTTTGCGTGAGCAGCTCCCTAAACATTTGATAAAGAAAAACATCTCTCCCTGTCACTTACAAAGCTTTCCTCATTAACTCTGTAAGTCAGGCTGCTGCTTCCACTAAGCACTTAGTTTTGCATTTTCTACCAGCATACATTTACTTATGAGAACTCCTAAACAAAGAAAACATACATAATTGTAGGGCTAGAGGTTTACAAGGTGGCTGACATTTGATGACCTGCTACATTTTCTTCTATTTTCCTTGCTAATGTTGTGATTTACATCTCAACATCCAAGTACATGCCCATTATAGGGAGAAACCAAGCTGTACTTTTCTTAATTAACCAGTAGTTCTATAAACCTTCAGAGGCTGGTATTATTACAGTATTTTGGAGGAATACAGATTAACCAGTAGCCAAGACAAGAATAGAAGAGCACCGCCCATGCAAAACTGGAAGTAAATCATGGGGCAATGTTTTTTGCATTACCTGATCCTTCAAAACATTTGATGACAGGATGTCTCAGAGATGCCTGTGAACTTTGAGAGAGAAGATTGTTAAGGAATTATTCTAGAACGGTGTCCATATCAGACTCTCATCATACTGCAGTGAATCCAGGTTGTCTCAAGAAATCCTCATACATAGGGATTTGGTTCCCAGAAATGTGTACAAGTCAAGCATGTCGAGTTCTGGCAGCTCCAGCTATGATGAGCATTTCCCCTTGTGGAGTAATAATCATCTGGCATGCCTGCCTCACACATACCGGCAGTCCACCACCTAAATAATTACTTCAGTGTTGAGTCATGGCAAATGACACTCCTAAGGGCAACCTGGTAACAGGAACTCAGCTGTCAGTGACATCGCTGCAGCACTAGTAATGCATCAAGTAGTCTTTGGATAACTAATTAACATCTATCATTTTCTTCCTCAGTAATGTATTTGGTGAGGCACTGCAAGGTCCGGACAAATCCTGAAACTTCTGATCAGTCATATTGTTTAAACTGCATCTCAGTACTCTGCAGGCCTGTGGTATTTTTTATTTCCTCCTACGTAAATTCATTATTATTTGCGAAAGAATAGGCAGAAAGGTATCAAAATCTCAATTAAAAACTAAAATTCATTTCATTTAGATGACTACCCTGAAGATCTCAAAAATCTTTGATGACTTTTGATCACCTTTTTTAACAATATTCTCATTTCTATATGATTATACTGAAGATCAGAATTTAAAGGGGTCCTACTCCTGCATTATCCTCTGTTCAATAAGGTCCTCAAAAAGAGACAAGAAAACCAAACCCCTGATACTCAGAACTCTTATACTTTAGTTAAAATAGTTTAATGCAGTTCCAAATATATCCTAATCTTCAGTAAAATGCAAACTCCTTTTCCCTTGCAAAGCTGCCATTTTAAAAGCTGACTCACAACCACCATGTTAAACGGTGTTGCAGAAATGGTTTCCAGCAGTTTATCCTTCAGCCACAGCTACAACCAAAGACAGAAAGCTTGCCAGAACCAAAACTGTCTGCAGATATGCTGGACTAACACCAGCCAGCCGCCGCTGCAGCTGTGCTCACCCACAGCACAGTTTCATCAGCTATAGTACCAGCTCCAAACAGAGCATCAGGAGTGTGACATGAAAACTTCACAGGACTTTCCCTTTGTACAAGCATTTTTGCACTGTGTTGCAACACATTGTTTATCTCTGTCACTCTGCTCACTCCTGGTACTGACAGGTTGTGTCACCGCTATGAGAAGAGAATTCTTCCCCTTATTTTCTCACTATACAGCTTCTGCCAGTTTCATCACATGCTTTCCTATCACTCCAGGATTTCCTCTCACCTTTCAACAAAGAACGAGGCCATTATAAATTTTTCCACATGGAAGAACATTTCCCATACATATGGCACTTTTAAAAGCCAAATTCACTTTTGGTTCTCCCTTCAGAGAGACCCTTTCTGAAGCTAAATCCAGATTACTTAATAACTTCCTTCTATGCACCCTCCTTCCTGGTCATCTGCAGTGTGCGCATGGGATATTCCTTGTTCACTCTGCCATTGTTGACGTCAACGGGCAGGACAACAGATGTGACACTAAGTCAGATGTCATTGCTGTCCTGTTGGGAGGACTTATCTGTCAGTGAAACCTTCAAATAACCTTCAGATCCAACGCATCTGAACACACCTGACAACCTCCTTTTCTGCCACTGAACACTTGGTGTTTTCCAGATTGACAGACATCGGGTGCCTACCTGCACCCAAAGTGTCAAGTTTCAGAATTTCCTTCATTCCAAGGCAGGGATGGGCAACAACCTCAGAGCTGAATTTCCTCACTGAGCATTTGAAAAATGCAGTTTGAAAATCAAGTTTTTCCATGCTCACTATTGCAAATCAGGCAAAGCACCAAAGCAGATGTGGCATAGCATATTGTCATGGGTTAATGTGTATATATACTGTTAGTTACACGTAAAGAGCAAGAAGACAAAAGGAATCAAACCATCCTAAGTCCTGTAAAGACAGTTACTGCAACTTCAGTTAAGTTCTTTGTACAGCAACACTGGAATAGAAACTGGGAAGGGAGTAACTCCCAGTTGCATGACTCCACTATGCAAGTCTTTTCATATCAGAGAAAACTACATCAGATCCAGATGAATCTCTGAATTCTGAAAATGAAAAGAAAGTGTGATGAGAAATTCTAAAGTCTGCAGGTTTCTTCTTTACAAAATATTGGTAGCAACAAGGTCACAAATCTGTAATGCACACTTATATCTGGTAAATAAGCTTTTATATCTGGTAAATAAGCTTTAACTGTTCATGAACTGTACTGGTGATGGCATTTTCACACTTGTTTCTTTTTTGTGGGGAAAAACAAAACCTAACAAAAACCCTCGGGCATAGGGTAAGACCCCATCTGGAAACTCATTGACAAAATGCTGCAAGTTCTTCCTTCAGAAAACCATGGGAGCTGCTTTAGCTCTTCCTATCTGTGTTTACTCTAGACTTTCAGGTAGGTTTCCAGGTAGCAATAAGACTTCCAACAGTCATGTAATACTGAATTTCGAATAAGTACACAAAGAGACTTTATTCCATAAAAATAGGAAGTTTTTATATGTATGATATAAATAACTATGCTTACAGATAGAGTGTTGAATGTTTTCAGAATATTTTCAAAGAAATTCTGTTCCTAATACATAAAAATGTGTATTAATACAAATCCCCACACGCATTATCATACACAATGCCAAAATTAACATACAAGGACCTTAGAAGTCCCATCACGGTTTGGAGCAGTTTAAAGGCAAGCACTGGTTTACCATATTTGATTGCATATAATCTCTTGCATAAACACAGCCTTTTAGATCTCTGTTTTTTCAAAATTCATACTTTTAAATTGTTCTTCAAGCACATCAGAATCTTCATCACTGTCTGCACTACTGAAATTTGTATCAAAATCCAGCTCATCCTTCAATTTACTGCTCTCTTGGCCATTTTTAGAAGTCTCACTGTGAGTTCTGTCTTGTCCTTTATCAATCCTGTAGAAAGCAAGAGGGATATTATCACCACCCACTTCTGAAATTTAAACAAGAATGGGATGGAGGATAGAATATCCTCCTGGCATTCCATCCCAATATAGGATGGAAGATGGCAGGAGGTGGGAAGAAGGAGGAGAGGGGCAATAAAAGTCCCTAAAGTTACTTCACACTAAATAGGAAGGATATAAAACACAGTAAAGTATGCATAAAATATTTAATACAGAAGAGACCGCAAATAAAGAAAAATAAATATTTGAACAGCCTGACCAAGTAAGCAACTACCGGATTGTTGTCACAAAGTAGCAAATTAATGTTTTATGTATCATGCTCAACAGAGAATACCAGTAAAAAAAGCCAAAAGCCTGCTAAATGTACTGTGGTAACTGTGCTCAATATCAGTCCTTGTTTAGTTCTTCTGTTCACTAGTAACTAAATTATCAAGTGGCAGACAAAATGCAAACAGCAGCTTGTGCATATTTTATGATGCTCTACACCAAAACCCATTTTGAAGTGCTTTGTTAAGAAGAAATACAATTTAGCCGCTGGGGTTAAAATGTCTTGTCCAAGTAGGACTTTTGTTGTCTCAGCTTCACTAACACTAATAAGCATTTCACCCCCAGTTGCATCTGAAGAAAGTGAGGAAAATTACTCCTACTGATTCATGTTGTGATAATTGAGAATATGGCATAAATTACAAAAGCTTCTTGGCAGTTTCCAAACAAGGCTTGTTACAAGGGGAATTATAAGTACAGGACTGAAACTATGTATTCTGTGAGCTACTTACGGAATCACTATTTCTTCTTGTTTCCCACACTTAGCACAAATTTCTAGTTTACCAGCACAAGGTCGACAAATAGTATGATAAGGATCTTTTACAGTCTTCTGGAGGCATTTCACACTGTGAAAAGAAAGAAAATATGATTTAAAAAATATTGTGGACACTTACTAAACAGTCTGTGTTCATATACAATATACAAAAGAGGAACAAACACTCACAAAAGAGGAACAACATGTTAGGCTGGTTTCAAATTAAAAACTCAGTGTTTTATCAAGCAGCATTATCAAAATCATTGCCATTCACCCCCCTCCCTTACTTTCCTCAGGAAGACTTACTAAAACAAGTACTGAAAAAGAAACATTAAATCAAGAATTTTATATTTAAGTTGACAGAATAAACATTTCCATTCATTTCAGTTGGCAGTTTTTACTTTAAAATTGCATAACTTCCGGTTTAATGATAATAGCAGCATATGGCATAAAAAAGTAAATGAACTTTAGAAATAAAATGCTTTCAGTTAAAGCACTGAAATTACTTCCTCTTAAACTTCTCAGAGTATAAACTGAGTCAGTGCTAGACTTTGTTTTCTATGAACACAAGCCTGCATGGAACAGTATTCTCAACAAACCCAATCTAATAAGGTAGAGGGCTATTCTTTTTCAAAATATGATAATATTCTGTGGATTTTTTAATTTCCAAAATTCTATGGCTTAACATTCAGCTGGCATTTCTAAAGCCTTGTACATCTGGGGAACAAAACTGGAACAATATACCCCATGTAATGCTGATCTCTTGACAGTAATTTTTAATGCCTCAAAAGTTCTTCCCAGACATATCACACTAAACAGAGGCACTACCAAAGCAAGGCAGATTTATACATTTTTTAAAAAATAGTTTAACTTCTAATAATTAAGTGCACAGAAGTAAAGTAGGGAGTGCTTGTGGTTGTACTAACACTCATAATTTTAAAGAAGTTACGAAACTAAAAATAATTGTCCATCCCCATCTTTTGCAATATAAAGACTCCTTGTTTTTTTAATTGTCACATTTTTAATGTCTTTTACACTTTTACTTCACCCAGAAGCTTCATCTCTTGAAAATTTTCATAGTCTTGTTCTTTCAGAACAATGGCTCACCCAGCCATTGTACTGCTGGCATAGAAATCATCATCTGTAAAGCTAGAATGCTCTGAGGCACAACTTCCTCGTTCAAAAATATGAGGGAGAACATCACATACTCGTTATAAGCTGCTGTTCTAAAATGTCACTTTAGGACATTTAGAAAAGTTCTTTAAAATGGCTGTTTAAACAGTTCTTTAAACAATTGTTTAGAACAATTCAGAAGCCATCCAATGCTTCCCTAATTTACATGGCGTTTTTTTCCTGCTTTCTTCCCTTTGGGTAAAAAAAAAACAAGGATGCACAAATAACATAGTTATTTGAGAAAAAGTGAAAAACCCAACTTTATCTGTGGTGCCCAGAACACACAATTCTTATTTTTTATTCAGCAAGCCTTCTACCTAATCATTTATTCTTTACATGAAAGGGTGGAACTGGTTACTAATACCAAAATACAAGCTACTGTGACAAACCTGACTGTATTGTGCACCACAGCCCAGCTGTTGTTTCTCTGAGTTATGTGTTTCATTGCTGAAACACTGGCTGTGTCTGCTACCACAGGAGGTAAGGATCTCTGCAACTGAGCAAATAAGAAGGAAGCAGAGAACATCTCCTTCAGAAAACTAAAATAATTTATACGTTTGTGATAGGTTAAAGTATTTATCATCTTTGTCATACAGTTATTCAAAAACAAGCAATACAGAACTCAATGCAAACAATGCCAACATTTACTACTTAGGATTATATTTTCTCACAGAAAAGGAGAAAACATGCAAAGAGGTAATGAAATGCATGTATTGCAAACATTAGCAAAGTACAGAGAGAGATGTGCAGATCCCTCCCTTCACATACAGATGTGAAACCTTAGAAAATTGTGTTACAACAGGTTCAGGTAGGACTTTTTGCTCAGGAGGACGCTGACAGTCTTGGAAACCTACAGGTGCACAGTTCAGCCAGTTTAACAGCAAAGAGGGAAGCAGTTGCCCTTCCTCTGCATCTTCTTTTCAGAAATTTATGAGAAAAGACTTATGAAATAGAAAATTAACACTGCCTATATGTTGTCATTGCAGAATCCACATTTTAAAAATGCTGCATAATAGCAGCGTCTACTTCTGAGTTTCCAAAGCCAGAATATTTTCCAAAAACCTCACAAACTACATGACCAACAATTAACAAAAAATATTTTTACTCACCATTTCTTAGGTTTTGTCAGTAGCTTGTACTTTCTGAACTTTACTCGCCACTCCAAGACACCTTTGCAATGCTGACACACTCCATCATGAAGCTTAGCATTTATTTTCTGAATAAGTAAAAAAAGGTACATTGATGATTTCCTGCTGTATAGAGTAAAATCTTGCTTAGAAAGCATTTTTATCCATGTTATAATTTATACAGTACAGATAAACAGGTTTGCTTGGTATTAACATTAAGCCTTTCATATACATTTGTCTACAGATTTTCTTCAATGAAAAGGGTACCTTGAGGTTAAAGAATAGATGATGATGATGACTATTATTTTAATTATCTTAATAGTGGTACTTCTTTCTGTAATTATATTGCTGAGAATTGATTACTGTAGGTATTTAATTCTTTTCATCTCTAGAAATTTTACAAAATGGATTAAAGAAGAAATAAGCCCTGAAATACACAGCTTTTGTCCAAAGAAGACAACTTACAAGACTTAGCATTTAATTTACTATTGCTCAAGCTATCACTATACTACATAGTTTAAACAGTCTATGGATTTTTCCTCAGATAACAGCAAAGTAGAATCCACACACTATTTGCAGTCAAATTATTCAATCTCTCTCTAATCCTAGCCTTCCTTTATGAAAAACATTTTTGCTCTTTGTATCTAAGATAATTTTTTTAATGGTAATTTAAACCATGGTATATTTTTGAGACAATGAAAAATTTATGATAAAATCTTCTATTTTGTGTTTAGCTCTCTCAGAAATATAAAATGTTAATTGGCTAGTAGTATTTGCACAAGAGAAGTAATTCTGAGATGGGAAATGGTACCAAACCACACTCTTACCTTAAATAACAAGTTATGTCCTTATAGGCTCAATCTAATTTTATTTCTTCTCTATTTAAGAATGCCAGCACTAATGTTGCTATCATATGGGTGTTCATATTAATTCAGAAATTTAAAACTAGAAATTTCATGGTTAAAAACTGTGTATAATAAAAAATGTATTTTTAAAGATAGTTTAAAAATGGCTACCATATCAACATTGCATTATTAAAATGGTTTAACCCACATCTACTTCTTAGCATACCTAAAAGGAGTGATTCTGCATTAATCTGGATTTCAATTGCTGTTATTCTTTCCCAAAAAACAGAAAAAAAATTATTCTATGAATACAGCATCTCCTGAAGTAATTTCCTACTTTTGTGACTCACAAAGTGTTTCTTACTACTCTACAAAGCTCTACTTCAATACATAAGACAAAAAATACAAGCCAAGCTTTAAAAACACAGTATCTTATTCTATTCCAAAAAATTTATATGGAAGAGGAGACGCTACTTTCAAGTGAAACTATACTCTGGGACTTGTGTTCCATTGTCTCCTTTTTCATTAAACTTGCACATTCAATATGAGCTTTCTTATGGTGTGGTTAACTGAATGTGTAATGCTTTCTGGTTGCTACAGTTAAAAGAAAATTATTTTCTAAATGATCAAGTACAGACTTGGCATATTAAGAAGCCAACCAAACAAGGTTTTGCATACTGCTTGAATGCAGAACACAGAAAGCTGTGGTTCTGATGCATTATGGATATGTTTTCCAAAAATACCAACAATTGCTTAACGTGCAAAATTTCTGAGAGAAGAAAATCATCAGTAAGTTCCCAGTAGATATCTGTTAAAGGCAATTTAATATCTCACATTTCAATATCCTGCAATTCAAACTGCCTTGAGCAGTGCCTGTGTTCAGTCTTTCAAAATTCATTCAGTTCAAAGACAAGCCTTGTTTTCAGCACTTGACCAGCATGTAGTAAGGCTCCAAGCACGATAGCCCACAAGCTCCCCACAACCTGCAAATTAGCCTGAACTTTCCAGCGCTCCCCCTCACGTCCCTGACTTGCATTGATTGGTAATACAGGAGGGCAGTAAGATACAGTGTAATTTGTTTTTCCAGGTAGGGATATGTTTATTGTTACCAGCTATTTTTAGTTTTGCTAAGGCAGAATCCAGTGAAAGTCAAAAGACTGCAGGAGCTTAAGCTGAAGGGAGATGGTTGTCCTTCCAAAGAAGCAGTTAGCTTCCTGGATAAAAATTATGCATTTTTCCTTAACACATCCTGGCATCACAGCTGGGGCTAGGGTTGGGAGCTGTGCCATGGAGTGATCCATGGGCAGGCTCAGCAAAGCCTAAAGCTCCTGGAATGCAAGAGCCTGTGCTCAGGACTGCACGCCCTGAAGAATGAAACAGAAACTACTTCAGAAACCTCCCATCTGAAGCAAATCCGAAGTTCATCAAACAGGCAGCTAATTACAAATTCTATTTAATATTTGCTATGGAGCAAGGAAATATGCATAGTTATTATTCATGGAGCTTTATAAAGCTCTTCCCCACCCCACTACTCTCATCATCTGGCGCCAGAATACACAACAACCACACAGGGATGCATTTCTCTTTTCTTCTTTTTCTTTTTCCAATCAAACTGAAACACCGACCATCCCAAAAGCTGAATATGCCAAAGATGAAGGGACAGTACAGCAGGGCACAGGCAATCCAAGAGGTTCCTGGCATACACTGATGACAACTGCCTTCTCCAACTGATAGAAGAGCCAACAAGCAGAGGTGCTGTGCCAGACCTTGATCTCACCAACAAGGAGGAGCTGGTGAATGTGAAGCTCAAGGGCAGCCTGGGCTGCAGTGACCAGAGGTGGATTTTAAGGACCTTGGGGCAGTGAGGAGCATGGGAAGAAGATCACTACCCTGGACTACAGGAGAGCAGACTTTGGCATCTTCAAGGACCTCCTTAGTAGAGTGCGATGGGATAGAACCATGGAGGGAAGAGCGGCGCAAAAGGGCTGGATGATACTGAAGAGTTGTCTTCTTCAGGTTCAATTGCAATGCCTCCCTACCAAGAGGAAATCAAGAAAGAAAACAAATACCTGCATGAGTGGACAAGAGCTCCTGGAGAAACTTAAACAGCTAGCTTACAGAGAGTGTAAACAGGGGAAAGAAGTCTGGGAGGAATACACAAAAATTGAGCCAAGGAGCCAAGGACATGATTAGGAAAGTTAAAGTACAGGCAGAAGTAAATCTGGAAAAGGATGTCAAGGGTAAGAAAACAGAAGGTTCTTTAGGCAAATCAGCGATCAAAGACAGACCTGGGAAAATGTGGGTCCTCTCAGGAGGGATACAGGATGCAGAAAACCTGTTTACCCAGAACACGTAGAAGGCATTTATACACTGGAATCAAGTGTACCTTCAGCAAGTTTGCCAATGACACCAACTGGCATGATGTGATCAACACACTGGAGGGAAGGGATGCCGTAGAGAGGGACCTCGACAGGTCTGAGAGTACAAATCTCATGATGTTCAACAAGGCCAAGAGCAAGGTCCTGCACCTGGATTGCGGCAATCCCAAACTGGGTGGAGAATGGACAGAGAGTACTCTGAGGAAAAGGACTTTGTGGGTGTTGGTGGATGAGAAGTTCAACATGAGTTGGCAGCTTGCAGCCCATAAATCTGGCCAGCAGTGCAAGGGAGGAGATTCTGCCCCTTCACACTGCTCTTGTGAGACACCACATAAGCATTCAGATCTGGATTATGAGACAACACAAGAAAGACACGGACTTGTCAGAGCAAGTCCAAAGGAGGGCCACTAAGTAGACCACAGGACTAGAGCACCTCTCCTATGAAGGCAGGCTGAGAGTTGGGGCTCTTCAGCCTGGAGAAGGCTCTGGGAAGAACTTAGAGCACCTCCCAGTACCAGAAGTGGGCTACAAGGTAGCTGGAGAGGGACTTTTAAAAAAGGATGGAGCCACAGGCCAAGGGGGAATGGCTTCAAAATGAAAGATTGTAGGTTTAGATCTTAGGAAAAAATTCTTTACTGTGTGAGCGGTGAGGCACTGGAACAGCTTCCCCACTGAAGCTGTGGATGCCCCACCCTTGGCAATGTTCAAGACGAGGCTGGTTGGGGCTCTAAGCAACCTGGTCTAGGGGAAGGTGTCTCTGCTCATGACAGTGGGTTCGGAACTAGATGATCTTTAAGGTCTCTTTCAACCCAAACCATTATATGATTCTATCATCACATTTATATCCATCAAAAATCACTACAAGCATCCTGATCCAGGGGTAAAGATGCCTGGAATTTTCAACACAAGACTACAAATCTTACACAGCTACTCATAAAGGAATCACATTGCATCTGCTCAGAAGGTCACAAACTGGAAGAAAGACAACAGCTTTAAGTTCCAACTTCCTCCTTCTAAGGGGCAAACATAGTGCATCTTCCCCCTCTTCAGCAATTTCCTGTATTTTTTACTCAATTTTGATGCCTCAAAATTATGGGGCATTGTAATTAATCATTGGCTCAGCACATCTGAATACAAGAGCCACTAAGACTTTACAATCCTACCAGGCAGTTGGTTTAGAAGTCAATAGAGAATGATAGATTGATGTAAAGAAAGCAGTTAGAGAGTTTAACTTGTGTTTGTCTTTTAGATTTATTTTGCTCAGAAAAAAAAAGCACGGTATTTAAGTGCTACCATTACTAAAAAAAATTGCTAATTTACTGTGGTTTTTTTACACTTAATTTAGCATCTCCTCTGACCAAAATAACCCATAACACACCACTTTCAAAAGCAATGCTGACTCGAAGCAGTGAAGAAAGATGTCCCTAATGAAAGATTTGAATAGTCTGTTTTTTCAGATTTTTGAAAATGCTAAAAAAGCATATGAGAGAAGTTTTCATAATAAACCTGAAGACAAATTTTCTTGTTTCTCAGTTCCTGGTCAGAATGGGGAAGTCACTAGTAAAATCAAATAAACTCCTCTGGTGCTTACTTTTCCTATTAATATTTACTTTTTAATATATTTTGTATATTGTTTAAACTTTCACAAACTCATATTTTCTTTCTTTTGCCCATTTAATAGCTTGCTCTTCCTTGAGGGTATTAAAAAACCCAACAGCCCACAGAAAGCCCTGAAAAAAGGGTAGTAAACTTCATTATTCTTTTCCAACTTTTCTACCCAGCTTTTATGCAGGTAGTCAGGGCCTCACACACAAATAGGAAGTAGTGCTTGAAATTAATTTCTTGGTGTAAAATTAATTTCTTGGTGTGAAAACTACTGCAATGTGTTAGATTATGTTTCTGTTGCAGAGTTTCTCTGGGGTTTTATTTATGCTCATTTAGTCAACAGCTTTAGCCAATAGCTCTCTCTTTTCTTTAGCATACTTTGCTCCAAGGAAAAGTGCAACTCATCCAGTGCTTGCAGTGTGTCTATACATTCTCCAGGGAAATTACAGTTATGCAATACAGACATACCTAAGCAGCCTTAAGGTATGATGCCACAAAATGCTCCATGTGCACACTATAACAACATTCAGTTGTATATTAACGAATCAACATCCTCTGATCACATAACCTAATATTAAATCACCTAACAACCTGCCAAAGCAGTTCAGAATGTATTAAAGTAAACGAATGCACCTACACCTACTAACTTGGCGCACAAAATAATCCCTAGCTAAAACTAGCATTAAAGCACTCACAGGTAGGATGTAATGACAGGGCTTCAAAGAAGCTTCACCATCTGTTTGTAAGCTTCTAATTATGTGTGAACCTTTGGGTATTTTGATTTCCTCTACTGAAAGCAAATTCCTTCTACTGAGCACATATCAGTGGTCTATTCTGCTGTAACTGAGTGTAATGTTAATGCCACCCATAAACTTCCTTGTCAGAAACACAGGTTGCTCTGCTTCAGTCAGCAAGGCTGAATGCAGCACAAGGGTGAATGCAGGATTTCTGAACAACTGAGCTTCTCAAAAAAACAAAACTCCACAGGACCTTCAGCGCATGACTAGTAAGCAGTTAAAGTAGGTCACTGCAGACTGACAAATGTGAAACTGAGCTACCAGATGCCAGATTTCAGGGTTCCAATACATTACACAGGCTGAAATTGTCCCCCACAGAGCTTCAGTTGCGACCTTATTGTATCAGAATTACTTGAAATTCCTTTTACTACAAATATTTTCTCATCAAGCATATTTCAAAACTTAAGCAACATATGCATATAGTATTTAAGAGAGCACTGGAAGGACTCTCATCATCTCCCCCAGAAAGAATGGAAAATACACAAAGACACATACACACACACCAGACACACCTCCTGCACCTACCCACACATTCTTTCTCTCACTCTCTGCCCCACCTCCAGAGCTGGGTTAGAGTCCAGAGCAGATATTTATATTTGCTCCTGTTCTCCCTACATAAAAAGCTACAACCCAAGACTGAACGTACTTCTGAACCCAGAGTAACAGGAGTGGCTAGAGAGTAGACTTCAGCCTACCAAGCTACTCTACGTTGCAGCAAGAACATTATCTCAAAAACTGCAATACAGTTATCTAACAATTCCAGTTGGCCACTGGTTTATCTCTACCTCCCTTCTGTGTTTCAAAATACGATTACTGACTCAGCATTTAAGCTCTACATTCAGCTGTTCTCTTCCTAGTGCTTTCTCACAGTCTAAACCAGTGTTTCCACTAAAACAAGTGATTTATCCATGCATCTGGCTGAAAAAGTAACTGACATTAAACTGTGGTAAAGTTGAAGTTCAAAGGTAATAACCCCTGAAATTTAGGGAAATATGAATTATCATTTTAATGAAAGAAATGGAGAAACAAATCAATCTTTTGAGTGTAAATACGAATCACTTTGTGGTTTACCATCTTACTATGCAATGGAATTCTAAATGTTCTCATTAAATTACATTTGCTTTCATTTCTAGAACTACTGCAGTTTTTATGATGACTTATGTAATATACTTTACATAAAATGTATATTCATGTAACATAATGTATATTCCTCAGCTCGGTGCTGCAAAGAGCTATTCTGGAATATACCATGTAATGCAAACACCAATAAACAAATTCCAAGATTCAATAACTAACAAGACATTGTCTTACCCTGTCCTGGCTATTCCTTCTTCAGGTCATCCTAAGATGCAAACTTTTCCAGCACTGTTGTAGCTGTTTCCCAAATACAGTAGAGAGGCAGTGTACTTTGTTGCAAGAATGTTTCACCTCAACAAGCCTCAAGAGCAATGTTGTAGTAATGCTGTAGTAAAGACTGATCATTAGAGGAAAGACAGGTGGATCTTCTAGCATGTTCTCAAGTAACCAGGTCTGTGGCCTCTAAGATTAGAAAATGGATGACACGGACAGTGTCAGACAAAGAGCACAAAACATTTAAAATAACCAATTGGATAATGACTGTCAGCAGAGAAAAGTCAAAATCCTATTAGATCAATTTCCTCTGCTTCACTGAGAGAAATAGCAATAACATCATAATTAACTACCTCAACTCCACCCACTGCACAACCTGAAGCTATTGTAGTAAATATTCAATATTGCTAATGCAGTGTACAATTGCAGCAGGATCCAAATTTTAAGCTGATAAGCATTTTGAAGCCTTTCAAGATAGCACTACATTGGACAGAGTACAATGTAGACAGGCCAAATACAAATCTCCCATATGTTTAACAATGACTTACAGGAGATCCATTCTCTCTGAGAACCTTTAAGCATTCTTTTGATCTACTGAGCTAATGAGAGGTAGAAAGGAGTATGCCCCACTCCTTTATCAGTGCCTATGATAGACTTTCTATGATTTCTTCCTTTTCCTCATCACACCATGAACATCGATTACATATCTGATCATCCAGGACTGCAAAAGACAGAGATGCAAAACCATCATCGTTCAGCATAGTCCATATCTAAACGATGACATTAATCACCACTTAATCTTTGCTGGCCTAACTTCTTTAAAACTGCAAAATGGGGCTAGCATCATTATACTGACCCCTGTGTATCCCTGTGCTGGCTCCGGCCAAGCCAGGGTTAATTTTTCCAGGCTAGGACACTAAGGTTACTCTATACCACCTGACATCATTTTGCAGGAATGGGTGGAGGGGTCCCTTCCAGGTCACAAAGCATGGTGTGGTCTGGTACTGCCAGGGGTCCCACATAGTGAATGCCTGTGTGTGAATCATCTCTTCTACACTATTGCTGATGTGACTGTTTTCTTAATTAATTTGCTGTTTCCAGTAAATTGCCCTTATTTGAACCTTCAATCCTTGCCTTTTGTGCCTCCAATTCTCTTCTCCAGGGCTATGCAGAGAGAGAGGTAAGGGGAGAGGTGGGTGAGTGAGTGAGTGAGTGAGTGAGTGAGTGAGTGAGTGAGTGAGTG